>JAQMYL010000004.1:9277604-9299625 GCA_030014365.1 Clarias pachynema | reverse complement strand
TTTCCACCTCTGCTTATAATATTCAACTTTTTTACTCATTGATTTTTAATGCATGCTGGATTGCTCAGTTCTTTGAAAGGTGGCTTAAAAAAAAAGGAAAAATCTTCCATTCTGCTTTTCATTGTTTTATATGCTTAATGGTGATTAAAAAACTTCAAGGACTTCAGATATGTTCATTAAATTCTTTTATTAAACAATTTGCATGTTTTATACAAGAGAAATTATGAATATTTTTTCCAGAGTACCGTCATCACCTAATTCACCGTTTACCCACCTTTTTTTTGTTAACCACTACAGCCCAGCTTATGACATTCTAATAAACAATCTGTCAATAAGTAAAACCTACATTTTCACTCTGGACATGAGTTGGAAGAACATCCTGGATTCAAAGTCGGTCAATTTAAAGATGTAAATATTTCCTTTCTGACGCTTGGTTAAACAGGGAGTCTAAACACGTTGAATTAATTTTTGAAAACTGTTGGGATACTAAGAAGAAGAAGAAGAAGAAGCATGAGGAATAACAATATGGTGTTCGCCTTGCAAAAACTGTAACAACATTAACTAAAAGGGAATTCTGACATTCACTCTGCACTGCGCACGTCAACCGGGCTACACACGGCTCAGTATGATGACATCAGCATTCGCGCAGGAAGCCGTACTAGCTGTCATGTGCAGCCCATACAGTCAGGTAATGTAATAAAGCTGTTAATTCCTTCAGTGAGACGGGCTTGTTTGTGGCTGCGCCCGGGCCAAGGGCAAAACCAGTGCAGCTCATTTGCATTCCTCTCTCTCTTTTGGCTCGCTCATGAATAAATCAAGCTGTTAAATGGCTGCATTTACATCTCATTTTACAAAAGTACAGCTGAGTGACTGGACTAGATGCGGCTCACTTAGGCAGGTTGAGAGAAAAGAAATCCACAGATTCTTCAACATGCACTTAATAGAACAAGGCGGAATCTTATAGGTTCAGATATCAAAAGTCATTCATAAAGATACGATAATCCAGAAGTGCCTTATTTTTTTCTTTTTGTTTATTTATTGCGGCATGCTAGCAACCATTGTTACAAAAAATAAATAAATAAATAAAAATACAGCAGCTTTTATCTCCACAGCCAGGTCTGGCTCGATATAAGTATGTGTACTGATGCTATATCCACAGTAAAATAACCTTGACCACGTGGTTGAAGGAGATCTCAGGGGTGGACGCCGCTTGGAGCATCTAGCAATGTCTCGCAGTTCCGCTAGGCCGCACACTAATTGAGAAGTCACTCAGGGGTTTCAGTTTAGGGAGGGGGAAGGTTGCCCTTCAGTCCCTATCCAAATCAAGCTCTCGTAAAATGGGCCTGACATGGACCGATCACCGTCTGAAGGTTTCTCTCTCCCAGCACGCTGGGAAGAGCGGAGGCCTTTCACTTTTCAATCAACCACCTAGTTCATCTTCATAAAAGGATTGTTAAGCAGGGGGTGGTGCCACAGAATGGAGAACAGCCCTCTCTTGTAGCACAGGCTAATGGGCGGTAGAGTGCTTATTAAGTGCATCAAACAGCAGTCATATCAGAGAAATGCAGCAAAGCTTTTAGGTTTAGAATTCCAGATTGGGGTTCATTAGTGAGAGGGAGGGCAATTGATCAAACCATGCATAAAGCTAGACCTGCTTCTTCCAGGTGAAACTGTATGTCAGAAATGTCATGCCGTAGTGCTTGAAGACATTTCCACAAAATGGTAGCAACTAATCGAACAATAAATCAGCTGCCTATTACATTCAGCAATGATGGATGTATGAATCTTACTACGTTTCATATTTTCAGAAAATAATCTTGTGACATCTCATTATTACATTTACGTCACACAGTATATTTGTCCTGTGGCATCTTGATTTTTTTATTTTTATTTATTCATGAGTTTTTTTAATCTTGGTCTGGGTTGGGGTGGAACCAGAGCCTATGTTGGGAATACAGGGCACAAGATGGGAAAACACCCTGGATGGGATTCTAATCCATCATAGCATGCCATGCACACATGCACATATTCCATGTACGCTCGTTCACACCAAGGAGCAATTTAGAATCCATCTGCCAGCATGTTTTTAGGGAGGTGGAAGGAAACAGTAACTTGAGATAAGAATCAAACCTTGAGCTGTGAGGTAGCACAGTTAGACCTCTGCACCACTGCCGCACCCATTACCATATTGCCAAAGCAAAGCGTTTACTTCTAATGCTGGGCATTTAGCTGCAACAATGCTTAACTTGCAGCGGAATAATAAACATGCTTCACTGGGTATCTATAATAATGTCTTTTGAAGAAAGCAGGTGTTCTTCATGCTGATATGACCAAAATCCCACAGCCTGGCTTGTGCTTTCACATACTGCTAGGCAAAGGGCAAACCAAGAAGCTAGAAGGCAGTGAGACAGCGCTTTTGTTCCTTGCACAAACCTCTAAGGAGGGTCCTTCCTTTGTGAGCACGGCACCACACCCCCTGAGCATTTACTTCTTTGCTTGTGTTGCTTTATCTCAGGTGAGAGGCTAGCAGGTTTTGGAGGGATGGTGCCAGTTGGAGGCTAAGCTGCAAGCTTTTTGGATGGTGCTGCTGTCTCGAGCCAGGATGACGGCAGGATTCCAAAGCTCAGAGTCCAGAAACAAAAGCCGATCGGTGTCTGCCAAAGCTCTGGAGGCAGCGGGGGGCCTGCATGTCTGCACGTGTCAAACGGCAAGGCTGGTTATCACACTCTCACATGCTGGCAGAGGAGAGATGCCAGCCAAGTATGCAACAGCACCGCATCACCCCCCTACAAAGCTAGTGGAGCTTCCACAAGGCCATGAAATAACAGCCACTGATCTTCAATTAGTATGTGCGAGGCAGAAGACCTCTGGAGCCATAACTGTGACAATGTACGCATCAAGGAACCGAAATGTACATGCTATTTGATAAAGGCAAAATGGGCCTCCTTTTATAGAACAAAAGTGACTCCATTTTCTTTGAAGCATCAATCACTTGTCCAAAAAAAAGCGAGGGCTGTTAATTTTCAAGATACTTTGGATTAGACCAAACTCTTCGTAATATGTGAAAAGAAATGACCTGCGGCAGTCCACACAAAGAGAGGTCAAACAGCGCCCAAACTGTGCTCGAGTTTAATTAATAAGACAAAGAAGAGTGCGATTTACGTTTGGCTCAGATTGGCACTCTTCGTGAAGGGAATCTGGGGCCTAGCACTTTCTGAAAGCTCGGAGACCCTCTTCCCAGAAGGCTGTCCACAATCTTTGATGTCAATGAGGGGCATAAAGGTTAATCTCAGAGGAGTAAGAATATCAAGTGGCTTGGAGGGCAAGAAAAAGAAATTGTCAAGAATGTCTGCTGGTAAAAATTACATTTGGCCTGGTGCAGAGCCAACATGATCTCCCCTCTGAGGGTAGTCAGCAGGTGCTTGATTTCATTTCCTCATTAAGATTGTCGCAGTTCCTGAAAATTAATGTCTGTACACAGAGAGGGAAAAAAAATCAAGGGAAAGAAATGGTGGAAATAGGAAATATGTGGGAGGAAACGTGTGGGTATGGCATGTGTATATATATATATATTTAAGACAACAAATCTCATGTTCTTTCTGTGTTCAAAACAGACCAGATTTCACTAATTAGCTCTACTAATCTGGCTGAAGAGTTGTGCTAATTAACTGAAAATCTAGTGAAAAACTGGCTATATGACGAGTGTATAGCCTGGAGCAAACCGATAGAAAACTATTGGACTGTGGTGAAGGCATAGCAGTCAAGAGACCATGTTCTCCACATGATCTTCAAGAAGCAATCAAGCAGGCATGGACTCAGCAAGTGACACCAAAGTACTGCAGACGTCTTCTAGCAGTTTTTGAAGAATAAAGCGTTTTTTCTCTCTCGATACTTTGTCCACCACTGTATCATAAATGTAAAATAGTTATTCATTACATCAGAATTGTTATTGCTATGAAACTACCTAAAATATCACCTAAATGTATGACGTGCTCTATACCGCTGTGGTTCTATCCTTAAGACGAGAAAGCTACAGAATCCTAACAATTTCATTATAACAACGCATGAGAATTCGGGCACATTGTGAACACATGCAGTACATAAAAACCAGGCTGTACAAACAATTGTACATTGTATTATACGTGGCGGCTAGTGGCAAATACAGTACACGAGGAGGTAATGAATATATTTAATAGCGCTGCTCTTGTTCATAGGCTTTGCTCTGTCAATACAAATCAAACCTCGGAGAATTGCATCACTACATAGCAAGTAATGGCAACATAATGGCAGGAATCGATACAACAAAAACAACAAGGAGCGGTAAGCTGCGGACAAACAGCTTCTCCCACTGCTGGGATGATAAAAGATAATATTGCACTCAGCAGGTGTCTGACTGTGCTCTTCTGCTACAATGCTGCTGGTTCGCATTCACCAAGCCGTGGTTGGGACCGTTCTAGCTCACTGCAATGAATCCAAACTGATATCTTTCCTCCACACCTTGCCATTTCTAAGTAAATAGTAATTTTTTATAGACTCTTGACTGTGCAACATAAGCTGTGAAAGACAAAAACGATACATTATAAGTTTCAGATTCAAAACAGATTCAAGAGAGTTAGAATTACTATATGGATCACGGTGAAATCAAGGGGAAAAGATGAAATAGGCACAAAACTTTTATTCTATTAGGATTACGAACTGTGTTTAAATTGAATTCCAGAAAGGACATTTGCCTTCTATCATGACGCTACGATGAAAAATGTGCTAGTGAGGGAATTCAGCGCAACAGCAGCAGTCGTCTGCAATAAATCCACATTCACTCCGTTTCCTCCTCCAGACCAAATCAACCCCATCTCCAGCCCCTGGGTGGCCCTTTCTGATCAGCAGCAGGGTCAAAGTTGACATTTAATCTAGCCACAGACTCATGGAGTCTGTCCACGCATAGCACAGTCAGAGCCGTTCGACATTTCGCTTCTCATAAATCCACAAAACAAATAGGAAGAGAAAAAGTGTGGCTCCCCACATCCCTTCCTTTCACTCCCCACCATCACAACACTTTTCTATGGCTCCACTAGGCTGCCATGAGAATGTAACCGTGCCTGGAAAAGGTAGGGAAGATTATCCTTTTATATTCCTCTCCCAGATTAGATGGAAATCATAACACAGACCGACTCGACGAACTCTGACCCCACTGAAACCAATTTCATTTGAAGAGATTGCAGTGATGTAGCTGCATGTCTATGTGCTTTTGCAGAGAAAATTAAAGCGGGATTTGTAATGCATTCAAAGAGCAAGTATACAAGAAGGGATATTAGAACGAATAAATTGCTGTCGCTACCCAGTCTCTATGCTGGTACATCCACATCTCAGTAATAACATTTAGTTAAATTAAAAATACTGTGAATTAGGACTGTCGGAGATGTCAAAAAACATCTGGAAAAAAAATATTACTTTTAAATTGTTGACCACTCCAAAACATTAATAAGTAATTAATATATTATACACCTTTCGTTAATTCAGCTATTATAAATTATAACTCAATCTTCAGTATCCATAATCATTTGAATAGAGTAAATTTAAACACATCTGGAAAAGACAAAATGCAGGAGAAAAGGCTTTTCCTTTGCCCTGCTCCATTCTAATACGGAGCAAAAGGTATGCTTAACAGTGCCAGGTGGTGACATCTTAATTTTTCACGGCTGCAAACATGGCCGTGTGCTGGTCCCCAATCGCCCCCATGCATTATTCCTGCCTTAAGCACTGAATGTCTGGGGATGTGGGGGTAGGAAGAAGAGGAGTAGGGGGGTATTGTTTTACAAGGCACCCAGCTGCGGCCTACTTGCCTCGCCCTGGGTTCTTTTCAAGGAGTTGTCGTGGGTGACCCCCTCTGGCTGACAGTTATTAATAATAACGCACAGTGGGGAATAGTTCACCTTGTGGCAATGGAGGGGCCGTTGCGGCTCGCAGGCCGGCCTGAGAGTCTCCAGAGGCAGGAATCGTACAACAAACCACAGGGAAACAATAATACAGTTGTCGAAGAGCAGGATCGAGCTTCTAGAAGTTTCTGTACAGCTCTTAAATTAAAGCTCTTAATTTCTCAGTTTTGAAAAGTGTAATTGTTTTTTGTTGCAGACACCTAAAACCTAGGAAAGTTTACAAGCACTTTCTGGTGCTATCTAATATCTTAATTTAACAGGAATATTTTGTGTGTTTATCTGATCTATCTGTACATTTGATTATTGAATAATCTTGACAATTCAGGCATGCTATATACCCCTATTCATGTTCACACTCACCCCCCACCCCACCCCACATCCTCCAAATTTCAAAAATCCTATTTCCAAGGCGTTGCAAAAGTTTCCGTGAACAAGAGCATACAGCAGTAAAGTACCACTACTAGTCTTGGTCACAGAAACTTTTGGGACAAACTGCATTTATTTGCAGTTCAGAGGTTTACGGGTGGATTTTTCTTTTTTCCCAGAATGAATTGACATCATGCCTATTTTGCATGTTATTTACTTAATTATACTGTATATACAGTATATAGTCAATTATATGGACAGAATTCAGTCACATGGATAACTGGTTTTTAACATCCAGGCTCTGTTACCACACTGCCAGTTTAGTGCGATTAAATCATCTTTTATAGTTTATAGGACTATAAATCTCTATGTCTTTCTAACATTCAAAGATATTTCTTAATATTTGCCTTTAGAACTGTTTCACGCCATCACTTCTACATATAGCTACCCCCCCCCCCCCCGGCCGCCCGCCCCACTTTAAATATTCTTTAATTATTCTTTAAGCCCAGCCTTTCCCTTTATAGCAACCACCCACATCTTTTCTATCTTTGACCCCAAACCTTTTCTTTCAGTAGTTGCACAGAGATATGTATTTTTTTCACGCTATTCCTTGTGCCCATACAAAGATGGCTTCCAGGCTTCTCTTTTTAGAAACCCTCCCTCACGACTGGCTTGAGTGAATTATTTTACTAAAGTCAGCCGCTTTTGCTGAGAAAAACAACAACAAATTTCCTCTCACGAAACATGTTCATCATTTTTGTAAATGTTAGCCAGTTACCCTTTAAGTACAAGACAGATTTGCTGTTTATAACACTATGATGACATAAACAAGACTGATAAAGAAAAACTTGCGTCCACAAGGGCCCTTAGGGGTACTAGTGAGGACATGGGATCAGTAGAAAGGGACAGAAGGGGCTATCTAATGAGACTGAGCGGATAAGGGGGGGTGAAAAAAAGAGTCTGTTGCTGCAGGCCCATTTAAATCTTGACCAGAAGAGGTCCTTTTGTACACACAGAGTGCTCTGTTGTAACAAGTACCACAGAGACACAAGGTTATCCAGGGCTGTATCCACACCTCAAGTGCTCCTGATACCGCTGGACTAAAGGCAGCTCCTAATAGAGCATGCTCTCCAGAAGGATTTGCTCCTTAAGAGTCATAGAAAGACCATCTTTTCAAAGCAGACTTTATGAGTTGGTGCCGTGATACTGGAGACTTAATCAATGCTTTAACAAACAAGCTGGATGCTTTCTAATCTGACTTAGAGCTTGAATATTAGACCACACTTCAGTTGTGTTCATATCTGAACAGGAGGCCCGAGGCCTTGTAACGAGTACAAAAACTCTCTGATGTGCTGGCGCTATCCACATAACATACCATAAATATAACTCATACGGATCAAATAATGTGCTTTTAGTAATACCCTGATAATCCAAAAGTTATTACTCAATGTAATGCCATTTGGGGTATTTTATAAACAGTAAGATTAACTTTGAAATTTAGAAAACAATGTAGAAAAGTAATTTAGAATATAAGTATTAACAATCATGAAATAATTTAAAGTAAATGATATACAATACAGAAACATAAGGATAGTAGTTATAATTCTGTATGAATTCAGGTTTTGTACTATGTTACAACTAAGACAAAATATTAAAATGTACAGGTGCACACAAATGTAAATTTCTTTCTTTTTTTTGTTGGTATTTTGGTCCGTCCATGTGCCACCCTGGAGATATAGCCAAAGTTTCTGTAGCAGTTACTTAAGGGGTTAGGTTGCCCCCTAATTGTTGTGTACAATACGATACAAAATTAAACCTCGAAGCAACACTGAAGTCCTACAATGTGAAGATGACATCTAGAGTACGGCAGCATAAATTCATCTAACCCCTGGCTTAATGAGTTCGGTTTCTGACATAACAGAGTCAACCTGAACAAACCATGCATATTTAGTATGAACCACTTTCATAAATAAATTACTTAATACATACAGTAAATAAATACATAAGCAAGCAAGCACTTGTTTTTTTTCCCGCCTGCTCACTACTGCAGTCTTCACCTTGGGTTATATTTATATGAGAGTAAAATAAAAATGCACCAGCAATACAACCCACATTACCTGCTAGAACTAAAAGAAGTATTATAATAATTAAATATTTAATAAGAGTTATATACCACGATATGACATAAAAAAAAAAACTTACTACATGTTCATCCGAATGCATCTGTTAAATATTTAGAGCTCTTTATAGTACATTACTACGCTGATCAGCCACAACATTATGACCACTAATGACGGATGAAGTGAATAACATTACAAAGGCTCCTGGAAGTAAGTAAACATTTTTTTTTTCCTGAAGTTTAAGGAACATTAGCAAGTATAAGGATTTAGGCGACCTTGACAAGGGCCAAATTGTGATGTCTGGATGACTGGGTGAGAGCAACTCCAAAACCACAGGTCTTGTGAGAAGTTACCAGTCTGCAGTGGTCAGAAGCTATCAAAAGTGGTGCAAGGAAGGAAAACTGATGAAAAAGAGACATGGCAATGGCGCACTGATGCACCTGGGTAGTGAAGGTTGGTCCGTGTAGTCTGATCCAATGGAAGAGCCATTGTAACTCTAATTTCTGAAAAACATTACGCTGGTTCTAACAAAAAGGTGGACCATGGATCAATGGTCTGATGAATTGTGTTTTCTTTTACATCCTGTGGATGGCCAGGTGTGTGTGTGTGTGTGTCGTTTAGCTGAAGAAAGAGACAGCACCGGAATGCACTACGGGACGAAGGCAAGCCGGCAGAGGCAGTGTGATGCTTTAGGCAATGTTCTGCAGGGAAACCTTGTGTTCTACCATTCATGTGGGTGTTGCTTTGACACGCATCACCTACCTAAACACTGTTGCTGAACAAGTACACCCCTTCATGGAAACAGTATTCAGTGATGACACTGGCTTCTTTTAGCAGGATAATGCACCCTGCTGCACTGCAAAAATAGTTCAAGAACGGTTTGAGGAACATAACAATGAGTTCGAGGTGTTGACTTGGCCTACAGATTCTCCAGGTCTCAGTCCAATCGAGTATCTGTGCGATGTGCTGGAAACACAGATGTAAAAGATCTGCTGATGACAGCTTGGTGTCATAAACCACAGCACACCTTCTGAGGTTATAGTGGAGTCCATCATGCCTGTTTTGGTGGCAAAGGGGACCTACTCAATATTCGGTGTGTGTGTGTGTGTGTGTGTGTGTGTCTGTGTGTGTGAGAGAGAAAGACAGAGAGAGATTGTTTTAAATATAGCAAAAAATTAATTATTATTCTTAGTGAGTTTAAGCAAGCAGCTAATTCATTCACCTTGAAAACTAAATTTAAATATTCGAGAACACTTCACACTTCAAATGTGCTTTTGTTTTTGGCTCTATGAAGTGAAAAAACAAAATGAGTAATGGAATGTTAATAATAATAATAATAATAATAATAAAAAACTGTTATGACACCAAAATGCAATGAGCACCTATTAAATCCTATTGCATTAAACAATATTTCATTTTTATTTATTGCATCTCTTAATTTAGAGTTTAAGGCTGTGATAACTAAATGTATTCATTATGCACTGCTCACAGCTAAATAAACACAACAGAAATAAGAATTAGAATAACAGCATGTTCGTTTGTTCGAGGTAAAACCATTCCATGAACCGCACACTGCTCCCAGACTAATTCAACTGCTTCAACGACTTCATATCTGCAAATTAACTGTAATTCATTCTGGTTTCCATGAACTAGTAGCAAGAAATAATGAATAAAATGTTCCAACATGCCTTTTGTTGTTGCCGATGATATCTGCAATTTCAAAGAATTCATTAAAAACTCAAATAAAATCTTGTTAATGCATTTTTTAAATAGTGCAATTATTACTTAATTATAAAAAATATTAAACAAACAGAATTTGAATACGAAGTCAAAGAAAATTAAAAAGCACTAAGCTGAATATAAAGAAAATGTTGGTGCTTTTGATGCTTAAAAAAAACCTTTAGAAAATGGAGCACTGACCTTGAAATATTAAAACAATAACCAGTCTCATGCTGAGAATAATATGCAATAATAATAATAATATACAAAAATCATTACTTGTGCATACATATAACTTCAGAACAAAATGATATGGGCAAATGGATGAGCAATTACCAGCAGTTCTACTGATAACATCTTTACAAAAAAAATATAAATTTATGGACTTATGTGACTCCCATCAATTTTTGGTGTCTGCAGATTGATCGTATCAATTGTAACATTCGACTTAGGTCCACTATAGAACGTTTTCACTGAAACCATTCAGCAGAACACCAAGAAAATGATTTTCTTTTGGAAGAATGGTGCTCTTCCTCCCACGACACGTCCAGAGACTTGTAGAATTCTCTGCCAAGGCACACAGAGGCTTTTCTGGTAGCTCATGGTGGCCCAACACCTCGCTAAGGCACCTTATGCTGTTTTTTTCCCTTTAATTTATTACCCAGCTGTAGTATATGCTGTACACCAGGCCATGGGTACACACACACACACACACACACACACACACATACACCTTCTGCAGGCTGCGAATACTCTTTGTAGGCTTGTTTTATAAAGGTGGCCAGATTGTTTAGAGAAAGGAGCTGACCAAGGAGTCATGCTTGATGCTCCACAGTAGTGAAGTGCAGAGAGAGAACTCCATATGCGCTGGTCATTAGGAGGAGAGCTGGCCTCAATCTTTCAGCTAGTCTCAGAGGAAGTGCACTGCTCCAATCCCCAATGGAGAGACCAGCTAACCTTTCTCAGATGACACAGCTGCACTGTGTCATCAGCAAACTACTAATGAGCTGACATGAATTATTATAGTGATTCATTCATCACTGAGATAAATGTGTGATTCGAAACTTTCTGACCGAGGTTTCTACATAGTTGTTCTACGTAAAAGAAAAAAAAAAGCTAAACCTATTCTGATTGTAGGGGCACAAATGAACACCTACACCGTTGGGAAAATTTGTGTCACAGTCTAGGAAATTTTGACATTTTCTACTATATATATATATATATATATATATATATGTGTGTGTATAAAACTCAAAAACTATGTTTTTTTCTATTAATATATTCCTCTTTTGCAGAATGATGCACCACCTACTTTATAAATTAATAACCTTTAACTTTGAATGGAAATACATGTACGTTTATTTTAAATTCTTTCAAATAATTATAATTTAGTACAGTTTTAATTATTTGCATTATCCACATCAGTCCGTTTCATCACTTGAGCCTCAAAATTGTCTCTTTATGAAGTAGAGATGTCAAAGTATATTATAAAAAAAAAAAAAACATAATTGTGGCCCGATTACGTTTCTCATTATTTACCATTTTCCAGGCATATTTTAATAGAGGAGCTGCTTAGAAAATTTAAAAAAGATCTTTCCAATAATATGTAGTGATCCTGTTTGAGGTTATAATTTTATGCTACAATGCTGACTTGACACTGAATGTATGATGATGTTTGAAGAGACGCATCATATCATTAATGCTGCATGAGTCAAAACGAAACAAGATGAATATTGCCAACATATCTACAAGATATTCAAGACAACTTACTCCAGTTGCCAACTTTATCCAGATAAGGCAAACCTGTCACACTTTGCCGATCTTTTGTACAGACTTGTAGGACGGACTTCAATACGCATAAATTCTGCCCTGCCTACGATATGACAGATGTAAATATTCTTTTTTTTTTTTTTTTTTATGTCTGAGATACATTTTCAGGGTTCATTTCCATGAGTTTATACAGGACACGGTGGATGTGGTCCAGCAAGTTGCTTCTGAATGAGTGAGGAAGACTAGAAGTTATTACGACTAAACCATGCAACACATGTTGGTTATCTTTCACTGATAGCCTGCTTTCCAAAATGGTAATAAATCCAGTCATGTCGACGACTTCTGTGAGTTTGCTTGCATTTACAATCTTAGTAAAACCACTGTAGAGGAAAATTGAAGTTGGATTAAAAAAAATGAATGAATAGATAGATAAATAAATAAGTGGTCCCCCTGTGCTGTCTTTAAAATGGATGCCTGAAATTTACAGTTTTCCATTAACTGATGCCTAACAGCTTTTCCCCCCTGCTTGCATCCTGGCCTTGGCGGATTGCTTCCATGTCTGTGGCTACTCTCTGTGGGCTGCAGCAGTTTATTTCCGCCACCTTCCCAACTTAAATGTGTCGCTCGCTTTTTTTTTTAGTCTGGGCTTTTTAACCTTATCGTGCTTTGCCTTGAAATGCAAAAGCACTGGTATAAACACGGTTATTGCTGTTAGGTTTTATCGTTAATAGAGACACCGGCCACAGTATCAAAAGAATCGTTTTGGTGATAAAATTGTCTGACGCCACATATCCATACTTTGCCTGCATGAATCGGTTAATATTATGTCCTCAGAATCTATTCGCTGTAGAGCAAACGCTTCCTGTTTCGTCTCATCTTCTATTGATAAATAAGAAATTAAAAAACAACAGGCCACGATTGTTTTCCTGTAAAGGCACATCATGCGCTTTTAATTCCTCTTGTACAGCGTCTAACGTTATATTTCACTATTTTATACATTTAAAACGAACAAAACATCACAATTTTATTTTAATAAATAAACCTTACATACAAATAATAATGTATAATTTTATTGTTAATGTTATTACTTTTATTTTAAGAGCTTTTTCTTTAAAAATGCAGCTTGTCATTGTCTTTGCCATGTTTGGTATTTTTCTTGTTAAACAATAAAACTTTTTTTTACTTACTATTCTTACCATTTTATTATTACATTACATAGCGCTGTACTAGTTCCTGTGAATACGCTGTTAATATAGGAATTATGACACATTAGAATATGAATTATAGCCGGCTCTGCTGTGTTACAGAAATGTAATAACACCTTCAGACCAACTGAAAATTAAACAGCCAGTAAAATTGCTCTTTCGAAAACAAACCCTTTTTTTTTCTTATTTCATTTATTTTTGTGTGCGTGTTGTGATAGGGATTATTTCTCAGATGGTGGGACCACATTGCTCTTGGTTGCTCATGGTTGTAGACCCCTGAAGAATTCTATTAACCCTGGTTATGTCAGCCTTAATAACATGCCACACTGCTAAACAGGACTGGATTGATTCTGTGTGATGGGGGCTGGGTGGCCGTGTATAATAAATCCAAGCATAATTCACTTTTAAATAGAAAACAGAAATGGAACAAATAGAGAGAGGGGTGAGGGGAATTCGAGTCGCTCTTTATCTCTGTGACCAACTGCAGTGCTAACCTACGAAAAGTAAATAAGGGAATGATCAGGTGTCCAGAGGTAGTGCTTTTGTAAGAGTGGCTGCTGATTATCTCGGAAATGGAGAGCGGTTTTTGTTAGTGGGGCTGCAAATGTGATGTGAGGAGCCAGGCCTCTGCCATGTTTGCTGTTCTGTAAGAGCCAGCGAGCAGATGCCAAGCAGCAGGGACAGGCAGGAAAGGTGTGCGTGATAGCTACAGCAAAATCAATTCAGTCACCTTGAACTTTTGATGATGAAGAAGAAAAAGAAGAAGCAAGCAAGCAGTGCCTATATCCTCCCAAATGCTGACAAGAATAAAAAGATCTCGGGCAATTACCGACTAACGGAAAAAAAGAAAAAAAGAAACACTGCTGTGCTACACAACCAGACAGAGAATGAACTTCACTTTTAAAATCCATCAGTTTAACATAAACTGCATATTGCCCTTGTGTCTTACATTCTGCTAAAATGCATTACCAGAGCACTGGGTTTTATATTTTATCAACGAAAAAAAACAAAAAAAACAACGGAAACAATGCTATCACCCATGGCTCAAATGTATTTTTTTCTCTTCCTGAGCTGTTGTTTTAAAGCACACAGGCATGTTGTCATGAATAGAGACGCGCTTTAGGAGGATGCAGCAAATGAGGCTTACTGTAGGAAAGTAATCTGAGCATAGCCTCAGCCTCTGGCCGCGTATCCATCTCATCTCCACAAAAGTCTCTTCGTCTGTGTCGTGCCTAATGGAGACTCTCATTCCTTCTGCCCAAATTAAACGAACTGTGCCTTTGCAAAAGTACCGAACTGCTGTAGCGGCTCCTGCGAAGTTAAAAAAAAAACGGCCCTGCGTTCCCGAAGCGGTGCGGTGAGTTTATATAGACATGTGTCTCTTAATAGACACATAAGTAACTAGACCTGGTCCATTAAAGAGTGCCTTCCTGCTCCATGTTAAAAAGGTAGCTGGTGAAATAACTAAAATGGAGTCGTAGTTTATGAACATACGTTGGCATGGAATACCACTGCAAAATGTTCCTTTTAGTATCATGTCATTATCACTACCATTAAAGCAATGCCCTAATACAAGCAAACAGACCTAACATGGATGAATTCCTAAATTATTTCTGACTATGAATGGTTTTAGAATACTCTGTTTTTTCAGCGTATTTTTTCCTATATTTCTGGAGTCCACGCTCCTTAGAAGATACTTAAATCATGCAGACATTCCTTCAGACAGTTTTTTTTTTTTTGTATTTAATAAATACTCGCAACATTTAAATCAATGTAAATAGTTTCACGATTCCAAAAGGTTTATTAACATTCCCAAGCTGTCCCAGTGGAACCAAAATTGGGCCAGCATCAGTGCACCTCGGTGTGCATACAGCTAAGCCAAACTTTAATGAAAAGTGTGCAAACAAATGAAAGCATGTCAGTCTTGAGTGGTACAATAGTGTGAAAAGCACAGTAGTGCTCGCTAGACTGGACACTCAGCCTTCTTTTAGTGAGAGGAAAAGGAGCAGGATCTGGGGTGGTCTTAAACTCAATGCTCCAGTCTCTGTGGTCCAGCACACTAATTGGATCCAACAAGTGAATTCCTTCAAACCGAAGGAGAAACTCTAGCGGTTTATTGGCTCATAAAGATCCGTCTTTTTCGATTAAGAGAACAGCATATGTAAAGGCACGGGAGAATACTCGGAATCTCAATGTGGGGAGTAAACAAGGCTCTTAGGCATTTGCTTTCACACTGTGTTTGGAAGAAGAACCGAAAAAGACTGCTTTTGAATGTTGTCAATGCAGCCGTGAGGACCGATGTGGCTTTGAAATTGATTTCAGGCATCAATCAAGTAAAAACTTCACATCCCACTATTCAAGATAAAGAAATGTCTTGATCAATGTAGACCTTATTTTCTTTTTTTTTTTTTAGGTCATGGTTCCTATGTCTTTCACCAATCTATATCCCAAGGCAAATATAAACCTTTTTAAAAAAAGAGAGCGAGCGAAAAAGAGGAAACAAAGTACATGTCCTAAAATTGACTTTCTTCGAACATGTAGGCCAAAGGCATTAGCCCAATGCATGCTGCTCTCATCTAATAACCAGCGCGAACGGGTGCTAATTGTTGTTTTGAGGTTGGTGGAGGGTCTTACCGGAGGTAGTCCCGTCGGCAGAGGATGAGGTTGGCCTTGGTATACAGCGTGGAGCCCACCTCGCCAAGGCGGCAGTCACAGCATGCACACTTTAGGCAGTCCTCGTGCCAGTATTTGTCCAGGGCCTTCAGCAGGTAGCGGTCCTTGATCTTCCGGTTGCAGCCGGCACAGCCCTTTGGCTTGGTGTCCGGCTGGACGGAAAGCATTTGTATACCTGCCGAACAGAATAAGATCAGAAGAGACCGATTTGAGAACACAATCATTTCTGATACAGCAGTGGCTCTTACAAACAATACAAAGGAAAGTGACACTTTATTGAAATATGGCTGCCAAAAATCCCAAAAGAATAAGCAAGACTATTACTTCTAACTTGAAACTTGGTATGCAAACACTTAATCCAACAACAACAAGAAATATCAAACAACAGCTGCACAGTTCTTCCCATCTCTTGCTCGCTTTTCTCCTTTCTCTCTCATTCTTTCTTCTCTCTCTCTCTCTCTCCATAAGAGGGGGGCCAGGAAAAGCTTTGCCCCCAGTGCAGCCATTGTGTAACCCCCATTTAGGCTGTGAAAGGGCTTTGTTGGGTAGAGAGGCTACAATGCAGGCTCATGCAGACGGCCTGTAATTAGTATTCTCCTTCCATACAGCCAAGAGTGAGCTCTACCCGGCGCCTGCACTCCCGGTTCCCCTTTTGTCCTGTCCTAATAGTTTCTGTCCTCCATTAGAAGCGTGCCTGATCCGTGCCTCTTGTGTTGACACTGGGACGATCCGCTTCACCCCTCCTCGCACTCACCTCGTAAACACGCCAAATACAGCATTCATGTTAGTAAACTTTAAATTAGGAGGGAGCGTTTTTTTGATGTTCCTTATTTCTGTGCATGTGATTGGTACAAAGCAACAGTTGTTAACTGTAGTGCACTGCAATTCTTAAAAGCATCACATACATGTAGAACAAAAATCTTCCAAACTAACAAGGTTTTGGTGTACTAGGAACTGTACAGGACTACAATGTGGAGAAAAGTTGGGAGTGTTTGCAAAAATAAAATAAAACAGACATGTTAAGAGCATGCAAGTGTTTTGAAGGACAACCAGCTTGTAGGCTAGATGTCATTTTAATGCAAAAAGGTAAATAAATGTGAATCGCTTAAAGTAAAACAAATGGGCTGGTATGATATGACACGGTGTTTGTGCGGCCTGTTTTTGCTGATCTGCATTTAAACTCTTGACCTTTTAATCTGCCCGGGTGGGACGGCGTGAGGCGCGCGCGCTGATTAGCAACTCCGTTCCCGATCAGCGGCGCTCATCCGCACCGCTTCACACCGCGGTCATTACCAGAGAGAGAGAGAGAGAGAGAGAGGCAAAGTTTCGAGTTTCGAGTGATTGCACACCACCGATTTCAGTCTTCCTCCGGCTCGAAGCACTGAACTGAATCAGGATGGTGTTGGAGTTACCGATCGTGGCGAACGACAGCTTCGTTTTCTTCTTTGCACACGTACAGTATAAACCACGTCCGAGCTGAAGTGTGTCCCTTTTTTTTTTTCCTTTTTTGTTTGTTTGCTTTATACAGAATCCGCAAAGTGGTGCAACTGTCCTTGTGATGAAATACAAGCGCGGGACCTTCGGCTGTCGGTCAGAGCGCGAGCGCGGAGCAGCTGCGCGAGCCGGCGGTGCTGACATTTCACCCGCTTATCAGTTTAATTACTGTTGCCATGGCAGCTAAGCGCTCGGAAAAGGCCAATAACGTCGGTCGTTATTACAGGGAGCCCAATTTTCGAGGCACGACCACCAAACTCGGACACGCAGAATCACGACACACATGAGAGGCAGAGCACGAATGATAAAAACAGGGGTTAAAAACACAAAATTATATTGAAACGCTGTCTCTGCGCGTTTAAACTACACATACAGCCGTTCATTCATACACACACATATATATATACACACACACACACACATGTATATACTGGGCAGGATTTTGCGCAGACCCGAGCAGCTCACTCGCGGTAATAATAAGATTCCGATCTGAAATATATAAATAAATAAATAAATAAAACACCGCAGACGCTGAGACCTTACCGAAACTTTTCTCCCTTTTCTGCATTTGTCGAGCCGCTCCGGCGCCTGAAAACAAACAGCACCATGCGACGAGAGGGCTTCCCCTTCTCCTCTCCGTGAAGTGAGCAGCTGGATGGGGGGCGGCTCGCTTTTGTTACAGCTAACAATCCTGTTTCGCCTCGCGAGAAAGAAAGAAAAAAGGAAACGCGAAAACGGCAAACAAAGGCGCGCGCACGCACACACACACACACACCAAGGGGGTTGGAGGAGAGAGGGGGAAAAAACGGGGCTCGAGCTCAGCGCGCGACTATGAAATTAACCCTAGTAACAGCAGCAGGAGCAGCAGCCGCCGTGGCAGAGGAGAGAGAGAGAGAGCATAATGACAGTGGACGACAAAGGCGTTCACTCTTCTCCTCTCTTCTCTTCACCCCTCCGCGTGCCGTCATCCCTACATCGCATGGCGCGAGTCGGGGTGCGCGCGCAGGAACTGCTCAGTGACACCAAACCGCTCGCGCTTCATGTACGTTAATGTATTTCATGCAAAAGGACAGCTTAATGTTGGCAACATTGTGCAAGGACGAAATAAAGCAAAATCCCATACCTAAAAAAAACACACACACCAAAGCTTAGTATCCGAGCTATAATAATATTAGTATTAGTATTATTAATAATAATAATTTAAGTGATGCCTCTAAACTCTGATCATGTATATGAAACACCAGCATTGCATCCGTAGCGCATGCATTCTTATCGCATTAACACTTAACACGAATTAAAAAAAATAAAATAAAAAACACACAAAGCTTGGTTCCACTCGCCAACTCACTCACCTTCTTGTCCAACTTATGCAGAAGAGTGAAGTTCAGTATCTGCACCGGTGCACACTCCCACTCTATATTCCTTAGAGCAAGATAATCAAAAGTTCACGAAACCTCGAGACCTCGAGCTGCAGATCACGGTTACCTTCCGCTCGGAAATAACGAGGTCCGTGTGGATCGCGTGCATGGACACATACGCGCACACACTCTTACACTCTCACACACACACACAAGCTACAGGTGTTTTCGCCTGAGTGATCACTGATTAAGCATAGCGGAAAGCTCAGACCAACTTGCAACTCAGCAGCGAATGAGTCTCGAAGAATAGCGAATGCTGGTTTTATCGTGCAGAGCCAATCCCTCACCAGTAAGACAACTAGACGACGAGCAAAAGGAGAAAAAAAAAAAACAGGTCGTTAGCTTAATAAGAGACAGCCGGAGTGACGGCGCGCGCTCCCCAGAGAAACTTTGCGCTGGCGCGCGTGCACGTGAGCTCAGCTTTGGTGTATACGTGCAGTTTTCCTTCCTAAGAGGCGTGCTGTAGTTTTGACATGCCAATCAACATGAACTCGTTCGCGTACGATCATTAGCAGGAACGTCCAAGGAACCTGTGCAGTCGTGACCCAACATCTGCTTTGCCATAATGTCACTACAAACATAATTATTAAAGAACCATCTGATATGCAGTGGGTTTTCAATCCCAATCATGGAGACATCACCAAAAGCACACTTTTTTGTGAATATTTTTTTCCCAGTAGAACCTGTTGGACTGAACACTGGTCTATCACCTTTACACCATGCATTTTTCAGAAATAAGGGTACCAAAGTGTACTTTTCCATGTCACTCCTGCACCACTTATACCCATACTAAACTTATGTAACATTTCTTGAGAAAGTGCAAAGCTTTAATGGTACATCAGTGGTCCTTAAGGTCCAATTATGTCCATTAAATTAGTTCTATATATATATACACCATATTCACATTTTCAGGTGGAAAATGCATACTAAGGGTGCCGATGATGTACTATTGATTCATTGTGGATTAATTAATCAGCAAAGGAAAGCACCGTTCAGCAACTTTATTTCTGAAAGGCAAAGATAAGCTGTATGCATATTGTAAACAAAATGTTTTCCGTGTAACCGAACAAACATTTTCGGTCTCAAGGTATCAGTGAAGAAGAACTTATCATTAGCAAGTCATGCCATAATCTAACCACTCAGACCAGATGAAACCATGTCCGTTCCACCTACACTGACCTTAGAGGTCAGACAGTGAGTGTGTACAGTGTGTATGTGTATGAGCAGTCTGAATAATATCATTGCAACCACTGATTGGGTCAGTATCTTTATTCTCATTTCTCAGTTGTAGCATCTTCTAATACAGTAATTACTGCTTTTTTTTCACTAAGTGGAGTCCCTGTGTTGTCATGCAAAGGCCTAAATCTTTCCTCTGATCCCCTGTGCAAAGTAACTCTACTTATTCCTCACCCATTGGTTACACCTGCACACTCTAATTAGCGCCTATTGATGCCCAGGTTGCCAAGGAGAATGATGCATAAGGCCTCCTGCTCATTCATAGTGCACACACACACACACACACACACACACAATTAGCTTTTTTTTTTGCTGTTGACAATGGACTAAAACTTTTCTCAGTCTCAGTGTGAAATCCTTCAAAAAGAGAGCAGGGAGAAATGCGAAAAGAAAAGAAGTGGGAGAGATGGTGTCAGACTTGGTGTATTCGATTGTTAGCATTGCGGCCTCTTGCCAATCACTGTGCCTAAAATGCAGCGGTAATGAGATGGGTCATAAAAATGCTCCTCACCACCATTATGACTGATGAGATGCATTAAAGCTGACAGGGTATATGACCTGCCAGTAATTAGGTTTTTGTCATGGATTGAATTATTTCAGAGCGGAGCTATCTGCGTAATCATGCCATTTGTGTAAAGGAGAGAGAGAGAGACAGAGAGAGGGGGAATAGGAAAGGAGTTGTGGGGGGCTCTAACTTACCTTCTTCATCCTTTCATCCCTTTTTTTTTTTTTAAATAAAACCCCACCTCCATTTTATATAGTATGTTATCATGTCAATTACTCACCAAAGATATCTGAATTATTGGGAGTGATGAGCTAGAGAGGGTGCCATCGTCACACCATGCACAGGAAGAGTGCGTTACTCTGTGTGTAAAACACTCCAGCCAATCGGGCCAGGGTGAAGTGATTATACAGTTATACAATGCAACCCTTATCAATCATTATAACATCAATTATCAAACATGATTACAGTAATGCAGGAGGATTGATTCGACATACTGTACAATGGAGATTTCCAACAAATCACTGGTCTGTTTTATTAATTTGTTCATGTGATCATCCTGATGAATCTCAATCGTTCAGATTTCTTTCCACGGTGATCAGCACATAAAGATGTAGGTATCCCTTCTGTTTTATTTTCAACAAAATATTTTAACTTTAAACTGTTCCATTACTGAGATTCTCACAATAAGCAAGCCAACTCTGTACAAGTTTCCATTGCCAAGCTCTGCAAAATGTCAGAGGTGTTTTAGAAGCAAAATTCACACCATGTATATTCATCTTGAGCGATCCACTGGTGCATCTGATGTGCCTATACATCACATGCGTTCAGATGCACCAGTGGATTACAAAATAATCAAATCAACTGTTATACAGAGATAATCATACTCCACTGATAGTAACACTGATTTCTTTTTTCTCCCAACAGTACATCCATAATCCAAATTATTCAAAAATATAAAGTCGAAATAATATGTTATTAAAATACAGCAATTAATACAATTTCTGATCTTCACACTTCGAATAAATGGATAAATGTCTATGGCGATAAATGACTATACTCAGCATATGAAGCTGTAATAACGACGGAGCATTTGTTCATAACACCCCAACACACACACACACACACACACCTCTCTCTCTCTCTCTCTCTCTCTCTTCCCAAACACACTGATTACACAGCCGGTAGGAGGATGTTATCGCTCCATCCAAACACTCACTCCATCCACTCCACAACACTCCATGCATAAGGACGCAAAGTGCGCGGATCCCTGCTGAAACCAAACGACACGAAAAACTCGGGGCTTAACGAGTGCGGTGTAAGTCTTTGTAAGGTTTTTTTTTTTTTTTTCTCTCGAAAGAGCGAGCAGAGGCATTTCCGGAGCACGCAGAAATGTTTCAGAGCACAAGCCTTCTTTCCCTCAGTATCATGCATTTTCATTTTCACGGGATCCCCTTAACGCTTCTTAACGCTCGTGCAGCTTCGAGCACTAGACGATGCTGCGCACTCGCAATATTTCTCAAATGTAATATATATATATATATATATATATATATATATATATATATATATATATATATATAGA
>JAQMYL010000004.1:9239263-9277504 GCA_030014365.1 Clarias pachynema | reverse complement strand
TTATATATATATATATATATATATATATATATATATATATATATATATAGCATGACCCCCAGAGCCGCACAGACAGGTCATTATGTATATGCACACGTTATATAGACAGACAGACAGTGAGCAGTAGTGCTCGCGCGCCTTTAGGAAAGCGTACCGTACCGAGGGAAAGTTGCCGCGTGCGTGTGACGAGCTCGTGCGCTTCGGATCAAACTCCTCGGTTCCCGCGGCTCGCTCTCCGGATCACTCTCGAGCTCAAAGCCCCCCTTCGTCCAGCTCCATTCGAGAACAGGCTCGTATCTTCCGCTGGCAGCAACCCGACCTGAGCGCGCTTCCTTTCTCTGCCTTCTTTCTTCCCTCGCTCCCTCCCCTCCTCTCCTATTTAAGCACCTCCAGCAGGTCCCCAGTTAGCAGCGCTCTCCGGCTCATCCAAGGAGCTGACAAGCCCGGTTAGGGAGAGGCAGCGCATGTTGCTCTAATGGACCTCATTAAGCTCTACTTACAGATGTTCTCTTAACATAATTGATCTGCAGCGAGTTGAGAGGACGGCGGCCTATTCCCCAGCCCCCAATTATGGCCCGGTAATTAGATCCCCAACCTCCAGCTCTCCGTATTCACCCTTCTAACATTCCGAAATATCAAAGTATCTCTTTCTCTCAAAGCAAACCCTCCTGCCTTCCACCCCCATCACCACCACCACCACCTCCTCCTCCTCCTCCTCACCTCCGTGTATCCTCCTCCTCCTCCTCCCACTGCCTCCCCTCCCAAAGACTCCATTCCTCTGACAGTATTGACAGTCAGATCTGCTAACCTTTGTAGTGAAGCCAAACTTAGTAGTGCACTCACTCCAATTGACAGAGCTTAGTCTTCTTTTTCTCCCTGTCTCCCTACATCTCTCGTTCTTCTCCCGTTTTCTTTCTCTTTCACTCACTTTCTTCTCCCCTCTGAAAAACCCTGGGAAAGCACGAAGGATGATGCATGAGATGTAGGCCTACCGAAAAAGACAGAAAGGGATGAAAGGAGGCCAAGAGGAAGGGGAGAGAACGAGAGAGAGAGAGAGAGAGAGAGTTTTACTTTTGATTAAAGGTGGTAATGATAACTTCTGTCAGGGGAGGGTCTTTTTTTTTGTAATGTCATTTCATCTTTTAATGATTCCTCTGATGGCAACTTTGAGGGTGGATGCAAAAAGAGAGGCGGGTGGTGTGAACGGTGTGAAGTGATGGCGGAGTGTTTAAAATGCCAATCAGAGCCTCTCGCATTACTTGTCTAATTAGCAGCATGCTAAAACCTGGAGCACTTAAGGGAATTGCAATGTTACACTTTTTTCACTTAAAAGGCGAGACAGCTTCGTCACATAGAAGCACTGCAGATGCACTTGATGCCAATCATAACCAGGCAGTTTTTTTTTTTCTTTCTTTCCTGGAGCACAGGTTTGTGTGCAATTTTTGCATTTCAAATCTGACACACACATACACACACATACACACACACAAACGCAGGCATACACACAACATATCTGACTGTAAGCAGTCAACATTCAAAAACAGCAAGCCATACATCTTAACATCTGTTTGTCGAATGCAAAACTGTGAGATTCAAGAACAGCAACACAAATTGACTTTAATTACGTCCAAGTTTAAAGCACTCGACATACTGTACATACACAGTATAACATACCTGTCAAAGGAATATTCCATGTATATTCCTAGCATGTAGTGTATGTGTACATATAATGGAGAGGAATTTCTACCAGTTTACCAGAAAGATATTTATAATGGAAGCCTAAGGGCAATTGCTGAATTTCACAAATAAACATAGATAAAATATTAACCGTAGGAAGAAAACACAAAACTCCAATCATTACATACTAACAAAAGGTCATAGAAGCATAAGATTGTTTTACTAAAGATGTTGCTTTGTTTTTTTTTTAAAAGTTAAGGCAATACAGTAAAAACTATCCCAATTACTTTTGTTAAGGTTTTTGCGATATTATTGTGGCATTAGACTACAGTAGGTAAAAAGGGGAGGTAGTGATGTTTGCTTGTAGATTGCAATGTTCTGCTAAAATTATTTATTATGAATAAACCTTTTTAATGCAAAAATGAAACTCTTTTACTCTGAAATGCTCTTCCATCTCTAGAGTTTTAGTTTAATTTACAAGCAAGGGATGAAATGTGACATGGCACGCTATTATAGGAAAGTAATCAACACTGAAAGGCGTGGTGCCACCCGGAACAAAACACAATGTCAACTTTATTCAAATTTTCTTCATTTATCTTAGAACAAGCATGATCACGTCACTAATCAGATGAATTAAAGAGTAAATGATAAATCTATGAAAGCCTTTCCGATGCAGCTAATCTCTCTAACCCTGCATGTGATTGGACAAACAGTAAAAGAAGATGTGCTTCATAAGCAATGCTGGGTCATGTTTAAAAAACTGGACTTACATAGACTTTCTCTGCTGCATTATTTTTTAAGGGCTCAGTTCAGTCCACCAAAATGCTTTACCGAAAGCCATAGATAGAGATTAGGTTGTTAATTTCTTTCTTCTTCTTTATTTTAGCATTTATTTAACTTAGACTTAAACGTGCCTATGCAGAGACTGTCTAGTGAAAAGAGTGAGGTGCATGCATGCTATTTCACTTGCCAAGAGACTCTGGGTGTTAGTATCCAGGTGTGATGCCATGTGTTGTTTTATTGTGTTGATTTATATCCCTCTCCTGCTGACTGAGGCCCTCTGCTGAGGCTCACTGGCATTTAAAAAAAAAGCCACAGGAGCCTGGCCTGTGTTCCAGTCATAACATATGTTGTACTTTAAATATCTGCAAACGAAGGCTTCCACAGATGAACTCTACCCCAACACATAGTCTACACATACTATTCGCTCTTTCTGACTTTTTTTTTTCTCCCCCCCACCAGAAGGCTCAGGGGGACAAGTGTGACTTTGCTCTAATGATCAGCAGAGCCTTTCCTCAGAGCTACATTTGATAATTGCTTCAGGTAGGTGACCCTCAAGTAGGGGCAAGGGATGCATAGCTTTTAATGTCATCCTTCTCTCACAGTTTGCTTTTCTTTCTTCCTCTCTCTCTCTCTCTCTCTCTCTCTCTCTCTCACTTTCCACCCCGCTGACCAAATTTAGCTTTTGGCAGAAAGGAGACTACTGTGAGTTACGGAGACTGTCTTTGACAAAGTCTGAAGGATCACCTTTAGTAATGGGCCTAAAGGGAGCCCTTTGGATTTAAAAAATATCCAGAGCACAGGAAATTGGGTCCCGCTATTACACCAGGAGGAATCGATGGAGATTACTTAATTCAACTGGCAATTCATTTGTTCAAAACAAGCAAAGGCTAGTTCAAGTGTGAGAATATCTAGGCAGAATGAAGCATAGTGTTTGTGTATACCTTTGGCCAAGTAGGCAAGCAAACAAGGATATGGCAAAATTTGGGAACAAAATACTGTTCAGCCTAGATAATGATAGTTTTACATGGTCCAAGCTTAAACATTTAGCATTTCTTTCAGTGTAAAAAAAACTTTGTTATATTTTACATATTAAGCAGCCTATATTTAATCTTACCAATCTACACTTACACACTCATTGTCTGTACCGCCTTATCCTATATATACAGTACAGGGTCACGGGGGGCCTAAAGCCTATCCCAGGAGCCTTAGGGTATGAGGCAGGGTACACCCTGGACAGGGTCCCAATCCATCACGGGGCACACTCACGCACTACAGGCAACCTGTGAACACCAATTAGCCTAATCTGCACGTCTTCGGACTATGGGAGGAAACCAGATTACCTGGAGGAAACCCAGCAAGTATGGGTAGAACATGCAAGCTCCGTTCACACAGACCTGAGGCCTAAATCGAACCCAGACCCTGGAGGTGCAAGGCGACAGTGCTAACCACTGAGCCACCGTGCCACCCCAACTTGTTACTTGTTACTGTTACCATAAAATTAAAAGTCATACAGTATACAGTGCCTCCTTAAATTGAAACACTGATGAACTATTTGTTATTTTCTTTGAAGATCATTGCCCATTCTAAGATCAACACATCATATTGGGTTTTATCACTGACCCACATAATAGATTTCCTTCAGCAGTGATCAAACTCTTGTTAAATTGTGCCAGCATTGAGGCTATATTTCTGTAAAGTATAGGCTTATTAAAACTTATATAAGCTTTAATTTAAAACTTATATAGTTTGAAAAAAACACATTAGGATGATCACCCATTATGCAGCCTGTTATACTGAGTGCTTTGCCACAAATACATGACTTTGGCTCATATAGTTTATTTTGGAATCTTTGGAAGGTGAGCATGCACACCAGGGAGCTTTAACTCCAGTCCTGGAGTGCCACAGTTAGTAATTAACCAAGACCTAAACACACCTGCTGAACCTAGTAATTAACAGATTAATTGAATCAGCTGTGTTTGAGCAGAAGAAACAGCAAACCGTGTTGGAAACTGAGCCTCCAGGACTGGAGTTGAAGATCCCTGATGTACTGTACATCATCTACATATTGTATGTGCTCGCTGTCTCCAAATCGACTATATCGACAGCACTGTGTTTGACTCTCATGTCCTTTGTTTTTTCCCCAGATGATGTACTACAGCCAGGTGATGCATTATGTTGTGCACACACAGGCACTATATTCTCCTGCAGAAATTAGAGCGGTGACCTGATTATTGGCAAGTTCGCAGAAGTTGACACATGCTCCACTCAAACAACATATTCTCTCACTCTCACTCTCACTCATCGTCTATACCGCTTAATCCTGTATTCAGGCTCGCAGGGGGGCCTGGAGCCTACACCTGTAGACATGAGGCGGGGTACACCCTGGACATGATGCAAGTTCCTTGCAGGACACACACATACTGTATACACACTCACACGCTTATTCACACACTATGGATAATTTGTGTACACCAATTAGCCTAATCTGCATGTCTTTGGACTGTGGGAGGAAACCGGTGTACAATGAGGAAACCTACCAAGTGTAGAGAGAACATGCAAACTCCATCGAACCTGGCTGGGAATTGAACCCGGACCTTCGAGGTACAAGGTGACAGTGCTAATCACTACACCACCGTGCTACCCAGACAACATATTATCATATTATATTGATTATCAGTATGGCAAAAGGTTGTGATGGTGTCCATATCTATTAGAATGGCATCTGCACCCACAGAGGGTAGATTTAGGAAAAGAGTAATGTGGTATTGCTGGACCTTTTCTCCAGTATTAATAATGCTAGGAGTAATTATCAGCCTGCTGGTGATGTCTTGCCCCTTACCTATGGGGCACATGGCTGGTCTCCATGTGTCCATGCTCTTTCTCCACTTTATATGCAAGTTATACAATTTTAACACACCTTGCAGTGGTGCAAATGTAGTGAGCACCTTTCAGTACTGTCCTAAACTGAGTCCTGTTCCGCATGACATTGTCTGTATTTGTAGAAAGGGTGAACTAGAATGCTTTTATTAACCTTGGATAATCACCAGGGTTTCATTCAGAACCTGCACTGGTCAGCGAATGCTGTATGATGACTATTTATTGCAAATGCTGCATTATAGTGACTGCATGACCTTGTAAGAAAATGTCAGCATGTGCATGTACACAAGGTTGTTTTACAGGATTTCTAAAACCATACTAACACTCCAGTATACTGTATATGGGTGTCGAGGTGTTTTATATATTAAACTCTCAGATTTGGGGCATTTGTGAGTAAAAAGATTATCTGATGTAAATGTTGTCCTTTGGGTTGAACCAAAAGTTTTAGAGCTTAGCATCATTCACATTTCCAATACATCGTCTATCACAATAGCGCTGACTTATAGCGTCAATAAAGGGCGCCCTTCGCCTACGAAGAAACACATAGCACATTTGCAGCACATTTGCTTGAAACCAGCAAGAAGATGAACCTTGAATATTATCACTTTCAGCCTTTAATGATAACCTTAAGCAATGCAATGTGATACTGGCAACTGCTACAAAATATCAATCGATTCTATGCAGCATGCTTTCCTTGAGTAGTTTGGCTGAAATTACTTGTGCACTCAGAACTGAGCATTTCGACTGCTGTATACCTACCTCCACGGCAATCAATCAGCCTTAATCCAAAACCAATTTACTCCGCCTGAAGAGGAAAATATCTTTTAATCTCTTACAGACAGTCCTTGATTGCAGTGCAGAATGTCAGTTGACAATAAAATTGAACTTTGCAATGGAACCCTCTGCATATGAGCGACATAAAAGGTCCTTTTTATATGATTTAATTTTTTTTTGCATATACCCTAGGTCTTAAGGTCCATGTACAATACTCTGTGAAACAATGTATAAGATTTTCTGATGCTCAATTCACCAAGTGAACCATATCTCTTGGTAATGTATCATTAATATTTCACTCTCATAAATGCAACTCTTTAATTGAATTCTGTTCTATGTACAAATATTGCATAGTGAATATACCATTCAGACTCTTGGTGTAAAATGAGAGGTTTTCGAGGTGTCATATTGGCAGTGTCTTCTCTCTCTCGACTATCTATTTCACATAAAACGCCATATCTTGCAAGGTGCATTTTTTTTTCCACCTCAGTGCTCATCTGAATACCAATCAATAATCATTTGTGATTTCAGACAGAACCGTCAGTGCAAAATGAGCAGCCATCCAGTAAATTCCCTGTCAAAATCCACATCCAATTAGCGAAACATTTTGTGCACAACATATGATAGAAAAGAGAAGCCTTCTATTTTATCTTGCTGGCTATATAACAGCCCTGAATATAAAACTGGAATTTGTTTTTAATTCTAACTAGTACCAAGTTACCAGTTGATCAAAAAGCACTGGTATCTGAAGTCCGTGTCTATAATACTGTACATCTGACGCTACCAAAAAAAACAAAAAAAGGCCCAGAGATTTTTTTATGAGTTAAGCAGTGCTAATAGAAACCAAAGCAAATACTATAAGTGAGCTTGAAATCTCAGTTAGCTTTAATGTTCAGCCATGTTAAGATTGTTTGGATGAATAAAGTCTATACTTCACCAAACTCATAAAAATAATAATACAAAAACTTCCTGTATCTCCAGTGCATGGTTTTATATATGTCAAAACACAACGCTTTATGTCACATTGATCGTCAGTCTCAATCTGAGTTGTTACAAAAAGACGTTGCCTCCTACCATGCGTTATCTTGATGGAAACCTCCTGGGAAAAGGAAGAGTAATGCAGTCCCTATCCTGCTAATCATTCGCTCAGGGCTCCCACATACTGAGTACATTTCCTACTTCATTACCATGTCCCCGCAGCTTCACATGGTACTAGGCATCACCTGGTTTTCTGTTCACATCCCTTTTATCTCCTGGAGTGATGGAGAATTGATGGAGCACAAAATATACTGTAAGTACCTGAATCTCCTCACCTTACAGAACAATCTAAATACATAGCTCTAAAATAAATAAGAAGGTTCAAACCCCTGTACTTTAACCAATTTGTAGTTTTTAGCAAAGTCAAAGCTTGTGAGATATCATTATATCATCCATTAGATGTCCCATAGACTGTCTACCAGCAATATCCCCACAGTCATGTCTATTCATTCTCAGTTTCTGAAACCTGTGTGAAGGAATATTTGGAGAAGAAACAGAAGAAAAGGGTTGATTATAACCCTTTATTATATTTATTATAAGTATACAATATCTTTACACTGGATACATCAAAATCATTGCACTCTTTCTCTTCCTCTGTATATAACACCTTCCTATTGCACCCACTTATAATTCATTTGCTCATTTGCACTCATTATAATACCTTCCTTACTGTATAATGTTTACATATGCAAACTTCTTTAGCATGGTATACAATACCTTCCTTATTGTACCACCTGTAATCATTTGCTCATTTGCACCCAATGTAACTAATCTACCTCTCTGTATACTCTATATATACTGTTTATATATGCAAATTATTCTGCACTGTGAATATGCACTTCTGGTTAGATGCTAACTGTATTTCATTGCTTTGTACCTACATGTGCAGTGACAATAAAGTTGAATCTAATCTAATCTAATCTAATCTAATCTAATCTAATTACAAGGACCTTTGCATTAGCAGCTGTTATTTCATTGCTATTAGTCCATCAGCACTGTGATGGGTATCTGGCACCTATACCTTCACAAAACTCATATATATGCATATAACTTAATCCAGATCAGGGCAAACATCCTAGGACTAGAAATATCTGGTTATGGAGTGCCTAGTGTATTATATTTCGTCATAGTTTTCTGACAGTTTAGGCAAGGCAAGGCAAGGCAAGTTTATTTGTATAGCACATTTCATACACAATGGTAATTCAAAGTGCTTTACATAAAAGAAAAGAAAATAATCATGAAATGAAATAGAAAATAATAGCAATAAAACTTTTTAAGGAAAACTTTTAACAGCAATAAAACTGCAATAAAACTTTAAACTAATAAAACTTTAAACTAATAAAAAAATTTATTTAAAATAAAATAGAAAACTAATTAAAACGAATTAAAATTACATTTAAAATACAGATAAAACAGTTTAAAATATTAGGTAAACATAAAATAATGCAGTCGGTTCGGACATAGCACAGTGCTCATTCAATAAATGCACAGCTAAACAGATGAGTTTTAAGTCTAGATTTAAATGTGCTAAAACAGATGTGCTAAAACAGTTTACATCAATGACATCTCCGTATTACCCTCCATGGAACACAAGAACCTAAATGGATGGTCCTTTCACATCTCTTCAATCTCTTTATTGGAGATTAACCCAAGGCTTCAGTTACGTGACCAACCATCTCACATGACCAACCAAGTGCAAGTCCAAATTCCAAAAATCTAATGACTCAGATGAGACTTTTTAAACTGTCATATACACCTCTTATTATTAGAGTGATTGGTGTATATCTGTGTCACCTTGTCATTAAAACAGTATTCTTTATATTCATTCATCACTAAATACTTAATTCACTGGAATACCAACTACTGCCCTTACATACTTGGGCTGCACTGTTTAGCAACATGTTGTCAGGGTAAAATGGAATGGAAAAGGATGAGTCGTCAATTTGGCTAGAATTCTCTGTAAAACACTGGACAATGGAACTGATGAAGTCAGGGGGAAAAACTGTTTGTGTTTTTGCACTCAAAGAGAAATGGCTACACATTGGTACCCAATGACAGTATGACATGGCATGACACTGACATGATTTACTATATATTATCAGCACAGAACTCCTCAAACATACACAATATTGCCAAAAGTATTCACTCGCTTGCCTTCACATGCATATATATAAACTTGAGTAACCTCCAATTCTAAATTGATATGATATAGCTATCAAGCTATGTACATCTTCAACTCTTCTGAGAAGGCTTTCCACAAGTTTAAGAAGTTTGTTTATGGGAATTTAGGTGCAGGCCAGTCAAGTTCTTCCACACCAAACTTGCTCATCCATGTCTTTATGAATCTTGGTTTGTTTTGGTACAGGAAGAGGCCATCCCCAAACTGTTCCCACAAAGTTGGAAGCATGAAACTGTCCAAATTGTTTGGGTATGCTGAAGCATTAAGGGTTCCTTACACTGGAAGGGGCTGAGCCCAACTCCTGAAAAACAACCCCACACCAGTTTCAACATGACTGCGCACCAGTGCACAAAGCAAGGTCCATAAAGACATGGATGAGAGAGTTTGGTGTGGAAGAAATTGACTGGCCTGTACAGAGTCCTGACCTCAAATGATAGAACACCCTCGGGATGAATTAGAGGGGAGACTGCGAGCCAGGCCTTCTCGTCCAACATCGGTGTCTGACCTCACAAATATACTTCTGAAAGAATGGACAAACATTCCCATAAACACACTCCTAAACCTTGTGGAAAGCCTTCGCAGAAGAGTTGAAGCTGTTATAGCTGCAAATGGTGGACCAACATTATATTAAACCCTATGGATTAAGATCCCTACTGGATGTTATGCAAGTTCATATGCATGTGAAGGCAGGCAAGCGAATACTTTTGGCAATATAGTGTAGGTCAGTCTGGAAGTCTGGAAGACGTTTGGAAGACGTTTCACTGGGATTTGGATCTCCAATCCGATCTTGGTGCCCTATTACACCAAAAGAAACTACAGAGACCAGTCAAAAAAATCTTTAATCAACTGAAATCATCAATTTTAGTGGCCAGTATATAAGTGAAATCATGTGAAACTACATGTAGAGGGAAAAAATTAAAGAACAGGAAAATAAGAGAAAAATGTGGGAAGTGAGGGCGTTCTGTTCTCTTATGCACCACCAGAAATCATGGCGTGATTGTTTTCATTTTGTACTGTTCTTTACAACCATCTGGGTATGACAGATGATTCAATATAGAGTAGAAGCATTATTATTGTGCTTACAGTTTGCCTTTTGCCCTCCCAAACATCTATAAATGATAAACTAAATTAAGGAATCTGCTGGATAGCAGAGGAATTCAGTTTCCTCTTGGACTCCCATTGGTTGTTTATTGGTGCTGTTCTTACTACTAGCAGCAGAAGGGCTATATATACAACATGCAAATAATCTCTGAAAATATCAAACATACATGAAAATACAAGCTTTTTGGAAGTTGCTGGACTGCTCACACTACATGAGTGGATGCTGCAAGTCTGTGGCAAGAGTAGTCACAGAGGTGACTACTGTCCCTAAGTCTGTCAAGTCATTCCTTTGTGCATTATGAGGCCCACCATTATTCCAGTTCACAAGACACCTGTCATCTCCTATTTGAATTACCACCACCTTGTCATGCAGACATCCACTGTTATAAAAATGGTTTGAGCGGAATGTCAAAACCCATATCTGCACATCTGACCACAGGAGGTCATGCGAGTTATTGTAGCAATAGGATCTGAGGAATCTTCCAAATTCTTGATTCAGATGTTCTACTTTTTTTTTTTTTTTTTTTGCTTCAGTACAGTAACCAGATAACCAGATGAGAGACTGACATTGATGTTAACATTATTGCTTTCCAGGCATGAGATATGAATTCTCTTCCAGAGATAATGTGTTCCTCCATGCATGTTAAGAGTAAGAATTGTCCAGAATTATAGTCTGCCAAATAGCTTTGGGTTATGACTCATAGTATATACACGCGTACTACTGTAGGTCTTGCCACTTCTTAGCCTCATATTTCAGTTGATACTGTCTTTGCTTGTTCTTTGGAACTGGATAAATACGGCCTGTTCATGCATACAAATGCGAATTTAGTTTGCGATTTCTTTAATGCATGCCAGGATTTCAGAATAACCTTAAATAAGTCTATAAGCATAAGTTTTTAAGTTGTTTCATAAGTGGTTATTAATTAATTAATTAATATAAATAAAAAAAAATAAATAAAAATCTCTTTGTTTAGACATATATAATGGTTTATATAATGATCGCAGGTTGTTGCTTGAAGAAAGTAAAAAGGTTAATGACTTTAAGTGTTCCCCTCCCATCTACCCCCGCGTGCTCTGCTGTGACATTACTAGAGCAACCAACTCTGCACAGAAGGACACCTTCTCTCTCATTAATACTATTAACCTTCAGCCTATTCTCATTCTCACTGTTCAATAATTGACTCATACACGCATGGATTGTGAGGTGCTCCACATGTGATAAAGGTACAGACATGACACATTGGCTTCATTACAATATGGTAGGGAACAGGGTGACGAAAATGTGTGAACAGAGAGCTCTACTTTGACCATGAATAAAAAAAAATGAAAGGGGGTAGGATTAAGTTGACAAAACATGCATTTAGGAGCTCCTGGAGCTCAGAAGGTTATGCTATAAATACATGAAGCGCTTTGCACTGAATGAACACTATTAATCTTAATAGTCACTGAGGCTTGTGAAGATGACAGATCCTGAGAACCATAGGTTTCTGATGCTGAGTGGAATTCGACAGATAAAACTTAAGAACAGGGTTTATTCATTACTCTGTGGAGTGCCATTAAGGTAAGACCATATTAGTAGAATTTAAAAGAAAAATTAGCTGAAGTGCTTTTGTAGATTTGTTGATTTGGTTTAAGTGCAGAACATACTGGCTGTTTAAGGCCAGTGACGGCGTCCTTGAGAAGCCTCTCAACCTTTCGCGAAGACGTGAGGCTGTGATAACTGATCGATCCTGGAGAACTTTAAATTTTGAAGAAAGTGACAATGCTGAAGACAACAGCTAATTAGGAGAACTACTTTCACACAAGCCTGAATAACTGGGACTCCTTAAACCCCCTATGTGTAGCAAAATTTGTAGTATCACCGGTGCACCACCCCATTTTTCCTCTTACTGTGCGTGCATGGGTAGACCAGCATTTTCCAGGACATTGGCTGGGACAATTCTGACCTCATGAATGGCCTCCAAGATGTCCAGATCTCACTCCATGTGATTTTGAGCAGTTATAGAGGTATTCCTATTAAGTTGGCCAAAAAAGTGTATATGGCGGCACGGTGGCTTAGTGGCACTGTTGAGCCTTGCACCTCCAGGGTTTGGGCTTAATTCCCGCCTCAGGGTCTGGTGTGCATGGAGCTTACATGTTCTGCCTGTGCTTGGTGGGTTTCTTCCAGGTACTCTGGTTTCCTCCCACAGTCCAAAGACATGCAGCTTAGGCTAATTGGTGTTCCCAAATCGCCCATAGTGTGTGAATGAGAGTGGCTTTGTGCCCTGCGATGGATTGGTACCCTGTCCAAGGTGTACAGTGATTTTTTCAGCTTGAAATTGATATTTTAAAAAAAGCTAGTACTGTTTAATTATGATTACACATAAAATTTATGAATAGTTTTATTATGCAATTATAATTAAACAATACTAGTATATGTTAAAATCAAGTTCAAGCTTAAAAAAAAAATCACTGTGCATCGTGTTACTTTTTTGCTGTAGCACTGTGTTGGTGTTACACTGGATATATAATGTTATACGGGTCATAATGTAGTAAATTATCCAGTTAATACGATCGTCCACTGAGAATACATGGTATGCAAGGAACTGATTCAGACTCAACTGTGGTGTTCAGTTCCTCATTAGCATGTTAGCGTCAGTGCTGTGAAAAAATGCAAAGCGTCATGTCAGCACATAATGAGAATTAGCCACGTTAAGGTGACTAGCCTCATACATAGTGAAGTCTTGCCAACCAGTCAGGCTGTGGGCAGCAAATAGATAAGCAAATGAATAAACATTAAGAAGAAGTGATTTGTTAATCACGTTTAGTGTCTCATGTCATAACCTCTCGCGTGCCTGTGCAAAACTGCAAATTAGGCACGAGGTTCTCGCTCCTTAGAGCTTCAAAGTCGTTTAAGACACGAATAAAACAAAAGCGAAGAAAACACAGCGGAGAAAAATAGAGCCGATGCACATTCAAAATGTGAATCCTCACATCTCACCCCTGCCTTTCTGCCCCCACTATCATCCCACCCACCCTAGTTTGTGTAGAAGTGACAGAGTCTGCTCATTCATGTTTTAATTGGCTGCTCACTTTCCTTGTTAGGTCCCAGCGGAATAGTTAGCTAATCCTCCTGTGATGATCACATCAGATCGTGTTCTCAGGAGACCAGGGACACCAGGCACCCGCTTCTCACATCACACCCTATTGTACCCTTGGATGATTTAGATGCCATTTCCACAGTAACCAACCTTAAACACAAAGATAGGAAGCACATTTTCCTGAAGTATGCAAATAAGAAAGAAATGTATACCCTACACACTTTTTGGACAGCTTCACTCTGATCAAGAACTGCACCTTTCACTAACATTGGAAATTTTAAGTTTGCTTATGAGGTAAAAGCAACAATGTGCCAAAGTAAGAAACAGTGTACCAAGGTTTATTGGTTCTGTTAGAAGATTTTACAAGTCCACAAAAAGGCTATGTTTTGTTCATACACTCCTTAGACATAATGGGTTGTCATAACATTAAAATGCGGTAAAACTGTTCCAATGTATTAACCTTGAGATATTTAAACTCACCAACAATTTTATTAGGAACACCCGTACACCTGCTACTTTATGCAATTATCCAGTCGACCAAGCACAAATATATAAAATCATGCAGATAAGCTTCGGATAAAGTTTGCATGAAATATCAGAGAGGAAGAATCTGATCTCATTGAGACTTTGACTTTGGCATGGTTGTTGGTGTGAGTAAGGTTGAAAGTAGGTCCTCCGAAACACGAGGGCGGTGTAACACACTCGGGGGACAGCGCTATCCGCTCCCTCTGCTTGCGTGAGCTCACAGACTCCCCTGATTGGCTGTAGAGCCGTGATCGATGTTATCGACGTTATTTAACCAAATGGTGAGAAGCATAAACATGGAGGTACTTTAATTCACAGTCCTGTAAACCTCTTGTACCACTTATTCCACTTTAGAATAGCCTCAGCTGAATAGCAGTTCTGGGACTGAATCCCAAATAGAAAAAAATAGAAAGCTATTGTGCTTTGAAGGGTGTAGAATCCCTTATGCTGCATATTTAGTGCCCTTGTTCAGGTGTTTGAGAGGGATTTGGGATTCAGCCTTGTGTTAGAACCTATTTAGCTTTGTAGCTCGTGTTAACCATGATGAACAGAAGAGTAAGGGGAGTCATTAACCTGTCAGCGCGTTGGTGGAAGCTTATGTTCATATTAATTAGGAGCAACAGAAGATCAAAACACAACATGTACATTTCAGACACAATTCAGATTGACTTTAAAAGCAGTAAATAAGGAGACAGGTGTTGTTAATGATGACATAACATTGGTTGATGTGTTTTTGTGGGTTTTGGCAGGTAGCCTGTCTCTCCTCATTCCAATACTGTTACTGAATATTTTAGTGCTATGCAGTATTTACTGTATATCACTGAAAGACTATACTGGCCTACTTTTACCCATGCCTGTGAGATGGGCTGACTGGAAACATCCCATGAGCAATAGATCTGAGTGTGAAAAGTTATTGAGTTATTGAACAGCCACATTGATGCTGGTGAGCTGCAAGTACTGTAGACCTCTTACCAAGTAGACCTGCTGCTTGGATGATCCCCCCCCCCCCCCCAGTCTATCTGGCACCAACATCCATGACAAAATCAATGATATCATATTTGATGTGAAGATGAATTGAAGCTCCTGGCCCATATCTGCATAATATTATACATTAAACTGCTGCCACGTTACTGATTGATTGCCTAATTGGCTAAGTATATATACCGGTATTCCTATTAAGTTGGCCAGCAAATTTATATGGCGGCATTGTGGCTTAGTGGTTAACACTGTCGCCTTGCACCTCCAGGGTCCAGGTTCAATTCCCGCCTCAGGGTCTGTGTGCATGGAGATTGAATGTTCTCCTCGTGCTTGGTGGGTTTTCTCAGGGTACTCTGGTTTCCTCTCATAGTCCAAATGCATTCAGATTAGGTCTGTAGTGTGTGAATGCGTGTGCGAATGTTGACCAGAGGTCCTACCACCCTAGGAGATTTTACCCCAATATATCACCATGTTGGACTACACAGTTCCTAGATGGATGGATATATACAGTATATTAGTGAATAGAGTGTCTGTGCAGAGATGAACACATCCTAGGCAAAGCGCTTATGAAGAAAACTGGAAGCAATTTCCCATTTCGATTCAGCTCAGATAAACGGTTTTGAAATTGGAGTAGGACTTATACCATTGACTGCATTACTGAATCTGCCAGGCTGTGTTTTTACATCACTTGCTCATTGTCTAACCTCAGACTGCAGATATGGAGGAAAAATAGTATGTGGAAAAAAAAAACATGTACCCATCTTTAACTTTACAACCTTTCTGTGTTACCTTAATGTAGTAGAGAATAAAGGAACTTTTTCCATTCATTGCAAAATGCTAGCTACTGTTATTATTTAAGATATACATTTGGCAAAAAAAAAAAAAAAAAAAAAAAAGGTGTAACCATAAAAGACCTCGCTAATCGTTTCACTTTGGGGCTGTCATCCAAGGCAGCCATTTTGATGTTCTCTGTGCCTCGGCACTCTTATGGCTCAGATAAGTGATATTCTCAAAAGCACTCAAGTCATCAGTGAGGGGGAAAAAAGACGTCTGTGATCAGTGAGAGACCGACTCGGAAAACAAGTCAAAAGCTGCTGTGAGTGCCTCATAAACAACACACTCTGTGAAATATTGAACATGTGACAAGGACCCACTGAGTATATGTGAAAGGCTCGTGATGCTTGTCATAACAGTCATATTTTTTTTCCTGTCAGAAAATAGGACTAATCAGCACAGGTACACATTTGTGAAAAATCAGATTTTTTTCTTTTTCAGATGAATCAGGGCCGCTTGCAATACAGCGTTTCTCTGTTTGAAACTGAAGAACTGACCTGAAGGTGTAAGAACGAAGGCAAATAGACTCGACATAAACCGCGAACTCATTAATTCTTGATGCCAGTGTGTGGAGTCCTGGACTGAAATCCTTCGGTTCTGGTATGGATGCATAACTAGTGAGCTTGCTGCCAAGGTAAAACTTCCATTTTGTTCAGAGCTATTAAACATGTACTACTTGTAGAGGTAAAACTCACCTCTTTCCTTTCCTAATGGTACATTTACAGAGATTTGACTTGCCCTCTACCTCTTGTACATTTTTACTTGTCCTTTTATGATTTTGTGCATGAGACATACTATAAGCCCCATGTGAGAGTGACTCATAATAAAGAGAGATTTCATTAAACTGGGATTCACTACAGTCTGCTGTGGAGGTAAATAAATTCTCTTAGCCCTTTTAGGAAACCCTGAAACTGAAAATAAAGTTTTCTAACTTGGAAAAGCTCTATTTTCCAGTCTTGTTAGTGACAGAATATATATAAGACCAGTTTTTATCTATATATACAGTATATATATATATATACTGGTGTACATACCTGTACACCAGCTTATTCATTCATTTGATTATCTAATCGGCCAATCACGTGGCAACAACACAATGCGAAAAAGCTTAAAATCTTAAGAAAAAAAAGATCTCCGTGACTTGGACTGTGGCATGGGTATAGATGTCAGACAGACTGGTCTAAGTATGTCAAAAATTGCTGTTCTCTGGGGATTTTTCTCTGGGATAGGACAGAGAAGAATGGCCAGACTCCTGCAGGTGGTTTGAGCTGACAGGAATGCACAGTAACTGAAATATTTTTTTACAACTGCGCTGAGTATAAAATCATCCCAAAATACGTCTTAGTACCCGCTAAACTTTGTGGTGAACAGAGGAACACCGCACGTCTACTGTTATCAGCCAAGAACAGGAATCTGAGGCTACAGTGGGTAAAGGTTCACAGAAACTGCACGGTTTAAAATTGGAAATAGACCAGATGGTGTAATTCTGATCTTTCTGTCCATTTTTTAACAGAATGTTTTTTTTTTATTTGTTAGGCATGTACCCTTTTTACACTCTTTTATACAATGATATATAGTACATTCTTTGATATTGACAACTGAAGTGTATGTTTGTATGTACATATGTATGTACAGTATGTATGTGTGTATGTATGTGTGTATATGGCGGTACAGTGGCTTAGTGGTTAGCACTATCGCCTCACACCTCCAGAACCCGTCTTCGATTCCCCCATCCTTGGTTGGATTCCTTAGGGTAATCCTGATAATCTTGATAATCAATATAATTTGATAATATGTTGTCTGGGCGGAATGGTGGTGTAGTGGTGTAGCACTGTCACCTTGCATCTCCAGGGTTCAGGTTCGATTCCTGCCTCTGTGTGCATGGGGTTCACATGGTTGGTGTTTGTTCCTGATCAGTATGGGTATTTAAATTCTTGGTCATGCTCATGTTCTTCATCCCTGTTCATAGTTTGAGAGTGTTTATCAAGTTTGTTTTTACACAGTAATTAAAGTCATTTCTGCACCTGCAGCCTATATCGATTCTGATCAACCAGATGTGGGAGCAGCTGAGGTAGATGGATGTGTTTCTGTTGTTCCAAAAGGACCCGGTCATGATATACTAGATAGGGGTCACCCAGCTCTGTGCCCAATGGGACTAACCCATGGTGGGGCTCCTCCAAATCTGAGGGATGGCAGTGTGTCCGGTGGAGCTATTAGAGTTGTGTCATTGATGTACAAGCTAAAAGAATAGAAGAAGTCCTTTTGTGTCAATCCCACTGATTCAGTGCCTGAATTTAGTGAGGAGGTATTTGCCTACCCATCTGTCCACACTGAGGACAGTATTGTGGCTGGTGGATATCACCATCTCCATGCACCACATCAGATTTTGCTGCGTTACCCAACGCTCTGGGGACGTCACCCCATCTTCCTGATGTGTTGATGTGTCAAATAACGTGTCTCTTCCACGTCGATGTGTCTCTGCCATCCTGCCGTGCCTCTCATGTCCCTGCGACACTGCTGAGAACATCGTTCTGCCTCCCCACTCTAAGGGGACCACCACCCCATTTTCTAACGACCGTCCAGGACTGTATTAGAGAGGAGGGCTATGTCAAAGTAGCTCCATGGGGGCACTGAACTACAGCATGTATCATGTTCACCTGGTGTGTGTTAGTTCCTGATTAGTTTGGGGATTTATGTTCCATGTCTTGGACTTGCATCTCTGTGGGCCAAATGTTAGTGTGTATTTCATGTTCATAATCTCTGGTTTATATTCTAGAGTCCTGACTTTCATGATATCAATTATAAGCAAATCTGCAACTGCGTCCTCTCTGCCTCACAGTCGTGACAGGTAGAACATTGATTGCTCTAGATTGTTTTACCATTAGTTTGATTGTTTTATTGAAACCTCTATGTAATAATGTTACATTTGAGTTGTTCTTGTGGTTATAGTGCTGTTCCCTGTGGCCTTCACTCACAGATGCCTTCTCCCTGCACAACGAATATACCACTATATGGTGAAGGCAATTCTCAAATCCAAAATACGGGTAGCCTCCAAATAATTGCTTCAAACAAATGAGCTGTTGAAGGTCCATTAGGCCAGCGTCTTGCTTGGCTAATAGTGTTCAGTGATATGAAAGATTGCTGGAAGGGATCCTGCCATGTAACAGATGGGGCCATCCTCTCACAGCTGTAAATGAGAATTCAGCAAATTGATCCTGAGATTTTACCTTTACCTGAGCTTTTCTAACAAAAGAGGGGTTTGTAACCTCTCTGGTTATGTCACGGCTCACAAAATGTAAATGTCCTCTGTTCAGTACATTTGGATGTAATTGCTCGTGGGTGCATGTTGTCATACCCACAATTATACAGGTGCAAGGAGAAATGCTTTAATAGTGCAAAAATACTGGCATCACAATTAAGAAAATGACTTAAGAACGATTTATTCATTTTATTACCAAATAGATAATTATCGCAAACTTGCTCCATGTAGGTTATAGGGTTTATAGGTTTTAAGATGTCGGTACTTGTTTAAATGGAAAACACATTACTTTAAATGGAAATACACATCGCATTTTCCCATAGCCCAGCGCTATGGGAACATGCAGGAATCTCATTTTTCATGTCGCTTTTTTTTGGATGTATTTATAAATGTAGCTGAATCGTTAGCATGTTCACAAAGGTGTCAAACTGGTAAAACATCACTCACACACTTGTCATCTGACTGTAAATTCCTTTGGGTTCTCTACTCCTCAATCAGAATTTCATCTTTCCCTGAACCTCCTTGAGTGTGTGAGTTATCGTTGAAAGGATCGCTCCTCTGGGCTCAACCCAGCACACTCCTCCTCTAATAAGGAACTAAAAGCCAATATTGGTCTAAATATCTTCAGCAGGTTTGCTTGACAGAAGAATTCCATGAACAGTCAAAGCTAGCCTATTAGTTGGCCTCATGGTGAATAAAACCAGTCTAGTGGTCAACCCAAACCTTTAGAACTCTGACCGCTATACTGTCATTTACACAAGATACTGTCTGCATTACACTTTATAACAAATTGTTTTAAAAACCATCTGGTGTTTTTTCAGTGTAATATTGTCTGTAACATTATATATCTTTTGACTTTAGTGAGAGAGAGAGAGAGAGAGAGAGAGACACACACACACACACACACACACATAAATAGATACATAGATATAAAGAATGCCAAAGAGAATTAATAAATTTGTTACTTGATGTAAAACAACCATAAAATTTAACTACTGTCACTTTATACAATCACTTACTTTCATTATTGCACACTTTTATCTGCTTTTATCTGCTTAAATATAAACAAAACAACACCCATATATAATAGGTGATTTTCTCATTACTTTGAGAAAAAAAATGCATAAGATGCCAGACATATCACTAATAGGGAATATTCTGTGCATGTTTTTTCCTTGAGTCACAAGGGGCTCAAAATATTATGTCGTATGTTATTTTTTGCTTCATCAGTGTGATTTTTTAAAATTATCTTACAAAATGCTTTGTTCCACATTTAACACAATTAGTAAATCAGCTTGCAGTTGTGTTCGTGGCAATGTACATATGCAAGTTAGCATCATTATTACGAAAATATTATTACATATTAAAATAAAGTGTAAAATATGAACATATAGTATCATAAAGTAACTCCTGTCACTGTTTTCGCAAAGAAAAAAGCTTCTGAGTTTTGTTACACATAGAACCTTTTTGATTATAAAGGTTATTAAACAACACCAAAAAATATTTTTCATGTATTTTCTGTATGTGATACTTTTTACTTCAACTTCACATTGTATGATGGGAAACCTTTACTTTTACTTCTAAAAAGTCGCTTGTTACTATTTAGCTGATGATTACAGAAAAGTGCATTGGTTTTCTTATCTAAATATAAGCGTACTATGACGTAAGCCACCCCATGTGGGAAGCTCAACAACAAAACAATTCCACCAACCTCGTTTACAGAAATGACTGGCCGGTCTATAAAAGCACAGATTGGTTAGTGATGGTCAGTTATCTGGCCAGTGGATGCTGCCCACTTGGTCCCTGGCCTGCTGATTCTTCTGGCTCTTAACCAGGTGCAAAGGTTAAGGTATGGTTAGAAGTTACCTAACTAACTAGCTAACATACTCAGCAAAATAGTTCTTTTACATGTCAATTACAATAGAGTTTTTATAACAATTTTATAATATTTTGGTACTTCATTTAACCTTATTGTATTTTGTATGTTTGCAGTATGCCCATGTTTAACTGCATGGAGTACTTACGTTATACAGGGTAGCAATGATAGCCATTAGGTAGTTTAACGACCAAATTAATTAAAGACTCTAAAAATGCTGCTTGCAATTCATTTAATTAATGTCAAATCTTGTCACTATCTACAAGTCATGGTATCATGTCCAAGGGCTCCAGCTTTCCATTAGCTTCAGCAACTTAATCTAATTTTTTGAAAAAAAAAAAAGTTTAAGACACATTGCCAACGACTACATCACTGACTATTATGAGCTAAAATCTTTTTTTTTTTTTTTTTTTTAAGTTAATTAGCGATTTATTTTTTGCATCTGAAAGCCACAGCTCCCTTGAAATAAAACTACAAACACAACAGAGTGACTACTTGCACTGGTGTAAGGCGTGTCTTCTTCATCCACAGAATTCACTAATGCTGAAAGTTCTCCAAATTGAAGTGCTTGTAGTGGAGGACATTTTTAAGCAAGTAGTTGTGCTGCTATCCATATATAGTACAATGTGTATATATATATATATATATATATGGATCTGTGGATTGGACAGGTTTGTTCAGCACATCTCATGGGTGCCCAATCGGAGTGGGATCTACGTAGGAGAGTTTGGAGGTCGGGTCAACAACCTTGAACTCTTTGCCTGCTAAGCTCCATGCTACGAGGCAGGCTGTGATGACTTAGGTGTCCTGATGCTATTCTGTCATAGACAGTGTTGTCTGTTTTTTTTTTTGGTGATTGGTGGTGCATTGGCGTTTCTATGAGACCAGGCTGGGCAGTTTGGCCTTTGGTCCCCGCGAGCATAGATGAGCCTTGGGTGGCCAATTGATTATATAATTGATAATCAACATTATTCGATTCATTCATGTTATAGCTGGCTACATACAGTAAATATATGTAAAATTGGTATTAATTGAGTTTTAGATTCTACTAAATATTCTGACATCGGTTTTGTGGAGATACGCCAAAAGTCCAAGGGACTCTATTGCAAAGTTTGTTTTGTCATTTTATGCAAATAATAATTAATTTGATTGAATAGCGTAAAATGTTTTTTTTAAAAAAAATTTTATGGCTTCTGCCATTGAATCAAAATAAATAAGAATTTTCTTTGAAATTCCAATGCCTGGACCCCTAATTAAATTTATGTAGGCAAAACATTCAAGTCACAATTTACCAATTCTCCTGTCAAGTTGGAGACCTGGCCAACCCTGAATTTCATGCCAAATAACATTCTGTTAAGAGGCGCACTTGTCATCGTTGTCTCTCTATTTTAATTAATTTTTTTCATGTAACATTTATTTTAGTCCAAAAACACTTAATTATCTTTTCCTTTGTGAATGCTGCAACACAATCTTTTGACCATTGAGCTCAGTGTAAAATTGAGAATGAAATCTTTTAATGTGAAAAATAAATAGCATTTCATTAGGAGTAAAATTGGTTTAGTGCATGTGTGTCAATGTTTCTCTCACACTGTGTGTGCGTGCGTGTGTGTGTGTGTGTGTGTGTGTATGTGTGGCAGAAGCAGGAGGGTGGAAGGGGGTAATGATTTTTTAGAGTTTCCCAGGGTGTAGTTAGAGAGGCAACAGAAGGCAGCCCTGGCAGAGTTCTCGGTTTCGATTATGTATACTCTTTTATTCAATCATCGCATCGCTCTGTGCCTGACATTTGGTCAATAGTGCAATCTTCTAGTGATCAGAATACGCCAGACAGCCTGCCACACAGAATTCCATTAGTTTTGCTTTCAAGGGATGCTCTTGAACAAGATATCTAACTGGATTTACTATAACAAGAACCAGTTCTCTTTTCACACTCACTTATTTCACAGGAACGTCATCTGAATTAGACATTTAAACCGCATTAAAACATGTGCTTTCTTTCATTCTATTTTGAGATCCACTATATAAATCTTATCTTGTATCTTGTTACATACAGTACATCAGAGTTATGCATTAAAAGCAAACATAAGCAAATAACTTCACGGAAAATGTGCTATAAATTAAACGTCACGTCCTTACAAAAGGTATAATCCTCCAAATATGAAATAGACAGGTTTGCAATAAATGCTTGATCACGAAGCTAAACAAGTCCTGACTCTCCAGTGGAGTAATTGCACATCTATCACTAAAAGCCTTTGTATTCTCTGAATTTTATTAAGATTCCATATTTTCTCTATTCGCGCTTTCTACGGCAGCCTTGAGTTCTAAATGAGGTCTGCCTCGCACACAAAGCGGTATAAATCGAGGTAAAAGTGCTTTTCAGTGGTGACACATGTCACTTGGATGGAGGTCACATTTCACTCATCATGCATGGTGCTTTTATCCAGGTACTTAAAAAGCTCTGCATTTTTCCTTAGTTGCTCTAAGTGTGTGCCATCACGTGCCTCTGACGTGCTCAGCGCGTCTCGGTTATAGAGCAGCTCCGAGGCTTGCACAGCTTCATGGCGATTATTTGGATATTTTTAATAATTAACCACAGCCGGTCCATCTCATTCAGCTTTGTATCACTCCTAACGGTGCTTACGAGACAGTCAATGGATCTCCCTGGTTCACCACCATGTGAATATTTAAAGGAAGCGATATGAATAAATCAGCATCCCACAACAAGATGCAAGGGATGCGAGTTTGGCTGATGGCAAAATTTTGAGAAAAGTTACAGTAAACAGCCAGACTGAACATTTTGTTAGGAATCGAATCTGTTCCACTAGTCAAACACTTTCACGTTAATTTCTACTTTTTAATTTGGTGGCGACTTTTTATTAGAGGAATCTAATCTCTTTAGGGTGGTGCGGAGGCAGTTTTGTTGATATGCTGAGTTTGGGCTTTCTACTGTGATGAGAAACTCCGAAGTATAGCAGCAACACATATTTATCCAGCCCCCAGGCCTAGTAGTTAAAATGTGGTTATTAAACCAACAGCGACTGTTAAATTTACATCTCTGCAATAGCACCCGAAATGTGTTCTGTTTGATTCAAGCTGTCAGCACTTTTAAATAAGAGAGTTAACACTTGTGAGTGGCACAAATGAAACTCAAGCCCAACACCCAGCAGCAAGGCTCGGCAATCCCACTTTGAATTAAGAACAGCTGTTTACACGCCGCTGCCACCTTTAACTTTTTCAAGCCCTCACTCAAAAGATTTAACACGGAAATTTAAGGCTTAAGGCACTATTTATAGGCAGGTACGAAGGTGTACATGCAAGCTGTATGAGATGGTGCATGTGCGAAGATGGAGTTCTTGATCGTTAGCCTTCATCGTTATCTTAACAGATTTCCAAAAAAACAAACAAAGGTTACTGTATATATCTTATAATCAATGCATCGTGCATTTTTTTAAATGCCAGATATTCTGACAGTTGTTCTAACTATATATGTATATATGTAGGTATTAAGAGAACATATGCCATGTATTAGTTCTTCCAGTGCACTAAACAGGTGATTCACTAATTAGGTCTAGCCTATCTGGGTGAAGATTTTTGATAATTAACTGAAAAACTAGTGGAAACCGGCTATTTGAGAATAGCATCCAGCTTCTGGAGCCATGGCCTGGGCCATCTCCAGATCTAAACTCAATAGAAAACTGTTGGACAATGAAAAAGGTAAAGAAGGCAGTAGTGATCAAGAAACATCATTCTGGTAATCAAATCAGGCATGGATTGAGCGACACCAGAGTCTACTCTGGCAAACTACTTTTTGACTCTACTACTGTATGTCCTGTTATCTTGATTGTGATTATTTAAAAAAACATTTGAGAAAGTCATTAGGTGGCACGATGGCGTAGTGGTTAGCACTGTGGCCTTGCACTTCCATGGTCGAGGGTTCAAATTGCATGGAGTCTGCATGTTCTCCCCAGGTTTGGTGGGATTCCTCTGGTTTCCCTGGTTTCCTCCCACAGTCCAAATCCATACAGATTAGGCTAATTGGTGTTCCCAAATTGCCCCGTTTATGTGTGTGCCTTGCGTTGAATTGGCAGCCTGTCCAGGCTGGACCTCGCCTCATGCACTAAATCTTCTGGGATAGGCTCCAGGCCCCAGTGATCCTGCACGCAGTATAACTGGTATAGAAGACGAATGAATGAGAATGCCATTAAATCATCGAATTGCACTTTTGGCCAACACTGTATATATAAAATACCACTCACTCACTCTTCTATACCCCTTTATCCTGTATTCAGTGTGGAGGATGGAGCCTATCCCAGGAGGCTTAGGGCATGAGGCAGGGCACACCTTGGACAGGGTGCCAATCCATCGCAGAGCACACACACATACACACACTACGGGAAATTTGGAAACGCCAATTAGCCTAACCTGCATATCTTTGGACTGTGGGAGGAAACCGGATTACCCGGAGGAAACTCACCAAGCACGGGGAGAACATGCAAACTCCATACACACAGAGACAGGAATCGAGCCTGGCTGAGAATTGAACCCGGACCCTGGAGGTGCAAGGTGACAGTGCTAACCACTACACCACCGTGCCGCCATAAAATACCATCATATTTTTAAAACTTCATGAAAAAAGATGTAGTGAAGCTTTCTGTAAAATGTGACATTTATGGAAGGAGTCTCCAGTGTCAGCACTTTGTAACTTTGTAAGAGCTCTTTAACTTGCTTATATTTTTTTCTGTTTTAACTTTAAATGGAAATGATATAATGATTGTTTATAGAATCCATAATGTAAGTCATGAAACACACAAAATACTACAAAATTGAATGGAACTACAAAAAAAGCACTAAATATTACTAAACAAACTGTTAACAAAATCGCTATGGTGTAAACAAAACATGGGCAGGGCAGTCTGTTATTGGATTGTCACTATTATAAGAATGATCAAGTTTAGGTTTCATTTCCCATGAGCTGTTCTTTTTTAAAGATATCGTGATATAATGACATCAAACGAGTTAATTTATAATGATAACGCCTCGAGGAAGCCCGTGGGTGGATCGGACCCGGTCAAAGAACAGAACAGCTGACACCAGATTTCTTTAATCATCCAAAGTCCAAACTTAAGCTAGAAAGTAAAGTAATGCAAACAAAGAATAATCTTTCACTCCCGAAGAATTGTACCCACTTTTAACCATGACTATGCTACTCACTGAAGTCTGGTGTCATATCCCTATGGCCCAACTGCTGAGACAATCAATAATGGATCCCAGAGCTCAATTCGAGCGCAATAGTGATTCTTCATAAAACACTTAATATCGCGGGCAGCCGTAGTTCGGATCCGGCGCGTGATGGAATTATCGGACGCCATAATCAGATGCTAAAACCTGAGTGGTCACCAAGCACAGATATTCATGTGCTGGGAAGAGGGCTTAATATTGCTGGGAACATTAATGAAAGAGGAAAGGTGAGCAAATATCTGGTGAGATAGTATGGCCACTATCAAGCAGTTAAACGATTTCTGAATAAACCGCATGTCGGTAATGGAAGAAGCCCTAAGCAATCGCGAAAGTTCTGCTTTATTGACGATTTACATAGAAATTGCCTTATTTTAGATTTGATATGGACCTTTACTTTATACATTATTATCTACCTCTCTGTCTCCTTTCTATAAGATGATATGGTTCTGATTGGAATTGCACACAATCAGCGCTGAAGAGCACCTTTCCTGAACGAAGCATTTCACGAGTTCAATGCCTAATGTTGTCATTAGGTGGTTAATTAAAAATGCAAGGTGTTTTAATCTGTGAAACCACAAGGCCGATAATGGTGCGATAACGGTGAAACATAACAAAACAAGACCACATAATCCCTTATTGATAGAAACCTAATGGTGGATTTTGTTCGCACTTAGTGCTAGAATGTTTGTGCAGCAAAGTCCAGAAGAGTAATTATTATTTCAGGAGAACAAATATCACCCCTTGGGCTCCAATTATTTTCATGCATTGTATCCTACTGCAACTGACGGGGCCTATTTTTTTCTTGAGGAATGGTTTTGTGTTTCATCATCTTATTATCCTTCACCTTTTCTGCCTTTTCTTACACAGTGCAACCATTGTGCGTCAAACACTGAAATCATGAGAATTATTTATTACATTATTGAATATATGTTTGATCTCTTTTTAATAAGAACAATTTCCTTTGGGGCATTCTGAGCTAATACCCTAGAAGGGCCTTTTGGATATTCTGAGCCAGAGCCCTAATGATTCTAAGTACATAATTCTACATAAAGGCTAAAAATCAGCCTTGTTGACATGGAATAATGAGACATTAGATATTAATGCACTGACTGCATCAGCACTGTTTAAGGCTGCCTGCTGCCTGTGGATAAGCAGTACGATCTACAGAAAAGCAGTAGAAATGGAGATGAGGCTTGCTATTAGGTTAGACGTTTCCGTAATTGTGTCAATTTGTTCTGTAAAGAGAAATCGAAAGTCCGTCTTCATTTGCCCTCAGCCAAGCTCTTGCAGTGCAGGCCTGCGGAAGGCACTTGCTATGCAAAAGTCATCATCGTCAAAGGCAACTTAAAGTATATACCAACTAATTGGCAGCAACATAAAAGGGGGAATTGAAAAATGACAGAAGTCATGCTGTGTCCCAACCCCCTTTTGAAATTTGTCGAAATGTTTTCCCATATAAAAGGGAAACAAAGCATTCGCTCGTTAATGATGAAAGAGTTGCCCAAGTCCCCTGTTGATTGACGATCACTGAGATGTATGACACCTCTCAACTTGTCATGGAGGAGTTATTTGTACTCAGCTGCGATCCATTCTGTGAGGAGAGACCAGATGTCCCGTCTTAATTAGGCCTGCAGTGATGTTTTTAATGACTTCTACCCCATTACGGGCGGAGCGCACATTGGCGAGAATGAGAGACGGGCTCTGAATCTTCTTTCCCGTCTGTGTGTGTGTGTGTTTACATGTGTGTATGCATGCACTTGATGCTCTTTGCGTGATTTCTGACACATCGGGACTCACTAAAGAGAAGAAGACTCCAAGGGCTCGAGGAACGAAAAGTTGAGAGATCAAGTCAACTGCAACTTTTTTTTTTTTTTTTACTCAATCCCCTTTTGGAGCTCATTTTGTCATCTGCATCACATTTATGCATTCCAGCGCACGTGTTGTGTAATGTGTTTAATTCACGGCGCCTCGTTGAAAAAATAAAATTATAGTCTGGGATAGTTGATGCTAGACGTCTTCGTTTTTTAAACAATAATATAAGGAATTGAATTTCTCTCTCCTGGAAAGCTCATGAGGTACAGTACACTTACACATTCATATTACCTAAGATCACAAATTCTGACTTCCTTCACAGACAACCACAGACACGGAGAACGGTGTCTGTTTCACAATTCCCACTCAGCTTAAGAAATCCGTGCAAGCCGGTTGGGATGGGGAGAAGCAGATAAAATATGAACATGGCGTATTTTAAATTATATCTTCCCCTTCTGACGTGTCAGTGGGATACATCTGGAGAGTGGTGTTTGAGGCTGTTAAGGTGTGAATAGGGCTGTGTGTATTAGCACCTGCCCGATGCAGAGAGCATGCAAATCACTGGGAGGTAAGGACTAAAATAAGTTTCTCAAGAAACCATATTGCTTTGCTATAATGAGAGTATAAAATGTTATTAATATTTTAGAACAAGGCCTATTTTTCATTTCTGAAACCCACTGTGGGGCTTCTTTTCAAAGAGTTTCAGTCAAAACCCAATGGGAGATTCAATTGACTTTAATCTTGCATTCGTTTGAAAATTTGAGCCCATTAGTTAACTTTGCCTTTTCTATGCAGTTTTCATTGCATTTCAATGAAGCCGCTTTCCTGTGGTGTTAAAATACTAATAGTTGCTTCAAATAGTAAATGAGGGGCAGAATGAGAGAGAGAGAGAGAGAGAGAAAGAGAGACTGATCTAAAATATTTATATAAAACATCTGTGTTTTTATGGGAGTAAAAAACAGCCCATGCACAGGCCTTGGGGTAAAAGGAAAAAAAAAAAAAATCCAATATGCAGCTGCAAGGTACAGAAATCAAATATTTATATCCTTTAGCGAATAATTTGTGGATTGAGATGCAACTGTTAAGCATTCCACACCAAGCCCGGCTCTCTGACAACATATCAATTGCGTCCAGGTGCTGGCGTTAATTGGCCGAATTCATTGTGGTTCACAGGAGAAGGGGAGGTCAGGGGACTGGCCGTAATCAAATAAAGAGAAGAGCTGAATAATTCTCTTTGAAGTGAGGCACACCTCGGCAAGCAGGACCTGCTCTAATTGCTGGCACTCAGCACGTGGCCGCTCCCTGCTGCCCGAGAAGATGAAACTCACCTCCTCTCTCCTGTTCCACCTGTTCCACTCACCAGGGTCCTGCACGGACACACGTCTCTGGGAGAGGAGCTCCGAACTCTGGTTGCAATACCAACTTCTCACCAACCGGTTCCTCACTTTCGCTTGCTGTCGATCCACAAATGTGTGCATGAACGCTGAAGCTTTCGCAGTATATCGCTAACACAATGATCAGTGCATTCTTCATTACACATCTCGGTGTGAATGCTAAGTGTTGCTTTGATCGTGAACAAACCTGAACCTGAATCATCTTCTGATGATTGTGCCACCTGCCATAAGGATCTCGTTATCTATATTCCCTATACATGAATCTACTGTAATGTGTTGATCTCCAGCTGTGTCTCAGCGTGACAACCAATATATGAAAGCTGCTTGAAAAGAGGATTTTGATTTACTTTGAGTTTCTCTTGAAAAAATAAAGAGAAGGTCCTTTTTAGACTATCTGGCCCATGTGCTGGCCTTGAATGAATGAATGATGTCCTTACGCTTTTCATCACCTGATAAACAGCTCGTCTTCGCACCCAGACTCCCCATTAATGAAAAAGTAGGTCAAGAGCGAGGGATTTAAAAGGCACAGCCAATACACCTCTTCTCTCTGCTCCTCTGATGCCTTTAAAAAAAAAAAACCTGCAGAGTAGCAACTCAGCCCAGCGGTTTATCGCGCTCCTAACTCAGCAGCGGCTCCAGTTAAATGCACGTGAACATCAAAGGATGCTAGTGAAGCATGTTATTTTGGATACACTTTTGGGCTATTGTTAGTTGAGACACAGCTTATAGTCATGAAGGAAGAGTTCAATTGCTCACAGGGTTCTAAAATGATACATTTAGGCGTTCCATAATTAGCTACGTATAGGAAGACTATTGATGTTGCACTTTTGCACCTTTGAAGAACAAAGTACGGATAATTCACCTGAATCAAACATTCTCGTCTTGAACGTTCATGTAGAAATTAGTAAAGTGAGAGCTTATGTCATGTTTACAATCCTGGTCAGCTTTGATTATGACACGACTAATGTGTAGCCAAACAAGATTTAGAACATAAATGGTACTTTGATACTCAAGTCTGTGACAAAAGTTAAGTAGAAACTACTCTCGGCCATAGATACCTAAGGTTCATGGAACCTCTAGTACATTTTACACACTCTTCTGGGCACAAGCTTCAGACTGCTGAGTTTTCATATCCAATACATGAGCTCATAGATGGCCACAGTTTGCTACCGGAGCTCTGATTGACAGGGAAGAAAGGAACATCATTTCTCCCATCCAGATAGAACAACCAGTTCTGCTCTTTTGGATTTCCAGCCATGGATGACTAGCAAGTTCAGGCGGACAAACCAGATCTGTACTGCAGTACTTCACTCACTTTTAGGCTCAGCAAAATGAACGGAAATATTAATTTTAAAACAGAAAAAACACAGATCTAAATTCTATAATATGCTATAACTGAAATATAAGATATGTGCAAAATTCTTGGTCATTTCTACTTCATATTTTGCTTTCAAAGAGCCAGATTTTCTTGTATTTTTAAAGAATTCTTGGGGAATACTTCTAAAGGCTTCCTGAAAAACTTTTTTCAGTCCAGTCCCTGTACCTGAGCAGTTTCAGATGGATGTTTTTTGCTTGTTAAACCACACAGTGGTCTATTAATCATCAAGCATAAAAAGATTTAACTTATGACATGAACCAATGAGAAACATTTTGATTCATACACATTCACATTTCATACAAACTTAAATAATTCTTTTGATTGTGTAAAGCTGCTTTGCGACAATGTCAATTGTTATACAAATTAAACTGAATTGAATTATATTGAATTGAAACAGGTGCAGATGATGACAGACGATCAGGCCGGTGATATTAGTATACTGGTGATGCTGAATGCTTGAAACAGACGAGAGGGGAAATGAGGTTGCTGCTGAGGCTGTTACATCAACAAGCAATATTTAAGCTGTCGCAGCTGTTGCAGTAAAACTTTTGCTCTATTTAATTTAATTGAATTTCTTTTCATTTAAAGCAATGACAGGAGGCTTAAGACTTTTGCATAGTAGTGTATGTATTCAAAAGTTGCTGGAATAAGATTACTTTGCAGAATGCAAATCATACCTGATTTGACCCACCCGACAGAAGCTTACCGAACATGTTGCGGGTCAGAAGTACAATGTTTTCTGATTTCTGTGTATTAAAGGCAAAAACTGAATGCTGAACACAGGTTACAAAAAAAAAATATTGAATACATTATTTATTTATGTTGCTTCATATTTCTTATTTACATATTGACTGAAGACTTCCCCCCGCCTCTCTCTTTCTCCTTCTTCCTACTTGTCTCTCAGTCAATGTTTCCTTTTTCCTAGTCCATTTAATTCAGATGCAGTGTGAAACTGAATCTGACCAATTAGGCAAAAAATAAATAAATAAATAAATAAATCAATTTCACTCTGATTTGGACTAGACAAATGCACTGACAGGTGAGAAAGCACCCAGCATGCCAAATCCTCCAGGAGACAGTTTCATAGTGCATTTCAGGTGTCTTCAAATCTCTTACAGTATGTGCTGAGGTTACTAGCAGAGACCCTGAATGTCTGTAAGCCTTTGCACAAACTTCTAAATACATCACTGGAGTCCACCTCCACCAAGCACTTAAGTTCAAGGCTACAGGAGGAACATTTTTTTTTTCAGTCCTGTAGCACCTGAAATGTTCCCTAGAAATGCTCAAATGGAATGACCAAGTTGTTTATGCAAGCACTGACCATGAGAACCATATACTGTGTTGGGATTTGCTTGCTTGAATTTGAAATTTCCTTCAGTATTTAGGTCTACCAGATAGATTTCATAAATACCAAAGCACTGTCAATGTTTAATGCACTTGAACCCAGTTTTGTTGGTTCTGTCTTGATGTATTTGAGGAACTAGTATTTTTTTCAGCTTCATCCTCAAGATATTACTGCACCTTGCACCATCGTTGCTGTTAGTTATTAATTAGGAGAGCACTCAGGTTGAGCGTTTTTTTTTATTTTTTATTTTTTACCAGTGCTATCCTCACAAGCAAGAGGAAACACCATCTGCTTGACAGAACAAAATGATATAAAATGATTCTTTGACTGTGGCTAGGAAAATCACCAGAGCTCTTATAGCAGAGCTCTTATACAAAATCTGATTACATTTCTGTGTGAATATTAAAAGTGTGACAGTGAAACTTTGTGACCATAATGCTAAAGGTATTAAAAAAGACTAGAGTGATTATAGTTTTGCCCTCAGTATTTAACAATTAAAATCTTAGGGTTCGTCGTCATCATCATCATCATCATCATCATGTTTTAGGGCTGTAATTCAGTGTTGGCAACTTTTTATGCAATTTATGCAAATATTTTTTGCAAAGGTTTTTTTCCCCCCAAGCAACCTGCTAAAGCTGTTTCAAAAAAATGACACACCTTTGTGTTTGTAAGATACTTCTTGCTTAGACATCTCAGGACAAGAGTTTTCAGTTTTGTCCAGGCTTATGCTTTTAAAGACAAGCACTTTCCCCGTTTTTAGGACATTAAAATGTTTGTAGCTTGAAAAAATAAAACCTGTAGCTTTTGTATGCATGTTACTATGTAAGCTACAGTATGCTATGTGCTAACTAGTCTTAACTAGCTACAGACTTGATTTGATTATAAGTTCTAGATTTATACCTGATGTTTTGTGTGCATGGTGTGTACATACAGTATACTTCATTTTAATTTATATATTAAGCTGTATTGTTATTATGTTATGTTATAAAGTGTTACAGTACTGTACTTATAAAAGCTGTACAATATAAAAGACATACTAACGTGAATAATTTGAAATAGTATTTGAATGTGTGCCTTGTCTGCTTGAAGTAAATGAAATCTGACATCTTTTCATCTTACTATATCCAGACAATCAATCTCTGTACAGCTATACTACTACATGTGCATGAGAATTATTATCATTATTACTACTGACATGAATCATTATACAAGTATTATAAACTAATAGAGACTATTTTGTGAATTAAAGTTACAAAGGTGTTAAACAGCACAGATGGCAAAAATTCAGAAAGACAAATGTCCAAATTTTGTTTTGGTCATGTCAGGATTTAGCAAAATGCTATAAATCCACCTCCCACAGTTTTGTCTCAATGGATAAATCTGCCTGCAACTGTGTTTTTTGCCATGTAAATATACAATTTAGCATGAATAACATGTTGGTGGAGGTTATTTAAGAAATGCATAGCAAAGTCAGACTTTTGTGTGTGTGTGTGTGTGTTTTTGTAGACAGTCATGGCAACAATGTGGAACAGTGTTGAGGTTTGGTTTCAACAATAGACAAATTTCATCTACCAGTGTCAACAGCACCTTATCCTGTTGGTCAGGGTAACTGCAATGGCAGTAACACACTACAACCATCCTTTTCCTTGGCTTCGACGTTTTCCAAAAGTCCATTAAACACGTTTATTTCGCTCATGGCAGCCAAAGCCAAGATCATGTGACAGAAAGGAGCAATGTGATTGGCTTCTTTTGGATGTGTCCCATTTTGCAATGTACTGTATACACAGTACATGTACACACATATGTTTTGAGAAACGGCCTAAATAATATATAAATATGATAAGCACTTCCATACCTTTTAAAATGGTCGCTGTGAAATTGGCGAAGAATTTAACAAACTTAGGACGCTTGAGAAACCTTTTCTTTACAGTGGCCCTACAGTTTCGCCTTTATGCCGTTGAACTTTATGTTGGCACCTGCACCAGGTTCCGCGTACTGTGTGCACTCTGTGAATAAAGGTTCTTATTTTAACAAAGGTTCTGATTTTACAGTATGATTACCCAACTGCGTATAATGGCATGGCTTTGAGCTACCTGATTTCCTCAGTTCTGCAATCAAGCTACATTTTCTTCCATCACTTTCCTTCATTGTGCTAATCGTGGAAGTCTGCCTGTTTCTACGCAACAAGCCCCCATATTCATCTTATGCATTACCAAGCTCCTATCCACCAGTTATCCTTGGTATTTATTCTCAGGCTGTCTCTGGTTGTGTAAAAACAGGCCAAGCAATGACACATGTGGAATCTAATACACTAACAAGCAAGAAATATGTGTTTGAAAATTCCTCCGGAGCCAAGTCAGGTTGTGAGCATAAGAGTAGCCTCGAATGGGATGGCAGTGTGCTTGTGTAGTATGTGATTTGAGCTATTTCATCCACATGGTGTTAAACCTGCAGGCCTGACAGACCTGAGGGAGAAGGAGATGAGGCTCTGTTAGGACAGAATTACCGCATGGGGTCTGTATCGAAGCCTGGCCATCTCGGCACTATCCCTGTCTGCATCCAATTTCAGCGTGAACGCTTACTGTTAAACCCCCATCAAACAGACACGAGCCGGCACAAAGGAAAACCTCATCTCCACGGGAAACTAATCCGTCGGTGTGCGTTCTAAGCCTGTCAGGGTTTTTTTTTCCCATTAAAAGAAGTCATCACTCATTTTTGCCAAAGATTAAAAGTATGGTTAAATTGAGAAAATCCGCTTAGAAAATATTTCTGAATTTGAATTTGGAGAGAGCAGTGAGGAGACTTGGAGGAAGAGGCACAGGACCGAACAGTTAGGTAAAGAGAGGTAAAGGTACATGAAAAATATGGACATGTTTGTTTCTAGGACCTGTCCTTTCTCACTCGTACGCCATCTTTATCCTTTTCTCAGTGGCCGGAGAACAAATAGAGGCAGGTCCGCGAAATTACTTCAAACACAGGAGGCCTCTCATTGGTGAGCGCTGTGGAAGACACGCGCATGCGAAATGTGTTCTCCATCTCTTTAATTGCATCGCCACTGGCAACAAGGTGTCTGAACATGGCGGAGGGGGGGGGTTTACCGACAGTTAAAATGCAGGCTGGGTCAATATGCCATTCTTGAATCTACCATGCAACACGTCTCCCCTGCCGGTAGTACATTTTGCCACTGATACAGTAAGTAGGCCATAACCTCTAATTAATTACAATTCTCTCAACAGGGAAGCGAGAAATTGCTTTCATTATTGTAGCCCACCTTACAGAGTTAAAGGCATTCATTCACATGTTTATGTTTGAAAAAAAAAAAAAAAAAAAAAGCCTGTTCGGGGATGGGTTTTTGACGTATTTCATTTTCTTATTGGTGCGGAATGTTTCTCTGGGAGCAATAAGTAAAGAAGACTTAAAGCAGGGTGAGAGGGATAGAAAACGGTCAAAGAAAATGAAAAAAAAAAGAAAAAAAGACAGAGAGCTTTAGAAAGCCGAGCTAATCGCTGTAGAGGGTTCTGACTATCATCCTCTAGCTGCCATTGTTACTGGCCTTGCTGGCCTACGCTGAACTCCTTAGTTGGTAATTATGTCAGCTCCAGCCTAAATGATTAATTATTTATTTTGCCGGCATGCAGCCGGAGAGACAGCTGCCCCTGGAGTGGTCATTAATGTGCTATCTGGCCGGGCAGGGTGCACCTCCTATGATCCTGACCCAATCTCAGATCCTAATCCAAGGAGGAAGGGGGCTGCGGGCCAGGATTTGGCTGCCTAGCTATCTCTCTCTCTATAATTGATAGGTTTTAGGCGATTATACGCTTCACGTGATTAAGATCTATAACGACGTATTGATTCAACTGTACTGGGATTCGACCAGGAGGTGTAAGACACCCACGGCTCCTCCCTTTCTCTCCTCTCCGCTCACTCTCTCTCTCTCTCTCTCGCTTTCTTCCAAGGGATGACATTTTGATGTCTGACATTAGATAAAAGTATGTGTGTCTGCGTGCATTCATCTCCCTGTGTACTGCAAACCTGTAGATGAAAGACACCAGTGTTGTTTGAGTTAACACGTACATACATATTTACAGTGCATATTCCTGGTTACATGCACATCTATCAATAAAGGGGATCAGAAGAGAAGCTGGATTGGATTTTGAAGGTTAGACCGAGGACCCTGTAGGTGGGTGATTATTAATTATGATAACTGGAGGTGCTGATTTAATCCTGCAGTTGAAAGCCTGCAGGACGTGAGAATATCCGGGTTTGCTGACATGAAGGCGAACAACAACAGGACAAAAAAAAAAGTTGATTAAAACTCAGCATGAACATTGTGTTTTTACCTACATGTGGTCATGAGAAATCTGGACAATCAATGACAGAAGTCACATTTGGTACAAGCAGAAACCATATTAGGTGCTTGGAGGCATTGTGGCACAGCAGGTTGCTTGCTCCAGGGTTCGTGCTTCGGTCCTGAGCTTGGGTCTTGTCCGTGTGGTGTTTTGCATCTTTGCTATGCGTCTGTCTGTTTTTTTTTTCTCTCACACTGTTCAAAAGTATTGGGATGCGATGCACTCGCATCCCACCAAGTGTGTATTGCTGCTCCAAGCCCAGTGTCCATATGCTAGACATTTGATCAGAACAAAACCGAAGAAGATGATATGAATATCATATCAGTAGGTGATCAGAAAATCATATGCAATTTCTACAACACTGTTAAGACTTGTGTACTTTAATCAATGTTAAAAAACTATTAAAAAAGACTACTAAAAACCCCCTAGAAGATCTGTTATAAAACGGTGTGTATCCGTACAGACACAAGCTGACAAGGCCTAGGGGCTGAGTTAGTTAAGAGAGGCTCAATCCATCTTTTCACCATCTTAAGCTCAACGTATGATGCAGCTTTTCATATCACTCAATTTGCCACCCCTGCTGTTGACTAGACATTTGAGAATCTATCCTTCTCAGTAATAAACTGCATGCAGGAGGCAAAAGAAATGTGTGTGTGAGAGAGAGAGAGAGAGAGAGAGAGAGAGGTATTAAAGAAAAGCAGACTGAAGCACTTCTAGCTCATTCTTGCATTTTGGTGCATTTCCATTTTTTCCACCTCGGTCTTAATCTCTCCACTGAATGACTGTCATCACCCTGCGGCAGTAATTAGGAATGGACTCTGGACAACAACAGACGAGCCGGCCTAGTTCGTCTCGAGCTGCAAATTACCTTTAGCTTATGGTAAGCAATATTCCGTGCCAGGCAACTTTTACTGCTGATTAGCAATTAGCCCAAACTACTGGCAGCCGAAGAGCTAATGTTTAATTTGCTTCTCTAATGATATACACTGGTCTGGCATATGCAGACTGGGAAACGAAGAACAGGGGGTAGGGCTGCAGGGGGTTTGAAACGTATGGATTTCTTCTTAATTCCTTTTCATTTACAGCCTGACAGGCCTGCAGGTAGGAAAGACAGGGAATTTCTGAGAGATTAGTAACGGATGTTCCTCAAAGAGAAGCAACTAATGATTAAAGCTTCTCTTCTGGACCCAAAAAATATATATAACCCATGTTTACTCAGTTATCAATCTGAACAGTTTCATAAATGAAATAACTTCAAAGGAAATAAAAGAAAGGAAGGTTTATTGATGGTTCTAAGGACATTTTTAGGGTTCTTAGTTTTCTTAAGAGATTCTGTGGGTCTACAGTATGTGCAACCCTCTCTAACAGGACTTTCTGTTGTTACAGTATGTATGATCCCAAGATGTGCATTTCCAAAAATGAAAAAAAAGAAGAAGAAGAAAATAGAAAAAAAAGAAAGAAAAGGAAAGTTTATGCCAAAGACTCACTATTGATTCCATGGAATAAATCCACAACTATGATCTAAATCGCAACTATAGTTTGTTCTCATCTCAGCTCGCTTATTCACAATATGCTCATATAGAATATAATTTCAGCTTATTACTTTCAGTAAAGGGGGAATTTTAAGACACAGAGTATTAAAATGTGGCAATAGTTTAAGGAAGACCCACCAGTGGTGTCAAAAGTATTCACATTCATTACTTGAGTAGAAGTATGGATACTAGGGTTTAAAAAGACTTCTTTAGAA
>JAQMYL010000004.1:9208133-9223720 GCA_030014365.1 Clarias pachynema | reverse complement strand
AGTTTCCCTTCCCACCACATGGCCCACTCAGTCCTGTTGGCTTGGTCACTATGTGTCTCCTGTAGGAAGACAACATCGATGTTCTTTTGTGTTATAAGGTCTCCTAGTACTGCTCTTTCTTCTCTCTCTGCCACCATTAATGTTTAAGGACCCTATTTTTAAATTATCCATTAGAAGAAATAAAAGAAGAAAGGAGAAACAGATGTAAAGTGCATTACAGAGAACAGAAAGCACTCAGTGTGCTGTGTTCATTTCTGTTGTACATCAGACCGCCGCCATTTCGCCATGTGATCTTTTAAGCGCCATCTCTTTTTTTTTTGCTCAGTAGATCAGTTTGTAGTTTGCTTTAATTGTTACTAACGATGCTATACATTTTTTAACATCTGTAAAATGGTCTTCAATGTTGATTGATTTTTTGTAAGTTTTTCTCAAGTCTTCATTTATATCATCAAGTGTACAGAGCTGTTGATCTCCCCAAAACGTGACACACTGATATCTAATATATCAGAAAATCTTCATCTATTGAGTCTTCATCTCGCTCTAAGACTGATGTTGATTCTTCTACACTGTCTGCCCCATCCATGTTATTTAACCCCCCAATGAGACTGATTCCCCTACAGTGTTTGAGTCTCCTGCTGTAACTAGATCTTCCTGAGTGTCCTGTGTGCTTTTTTTCACTCTGGTCTCTCCAGCCCTCTCCACCTCTTCACCTTCACTAGCCCTCTTTTCCCCGTCTGACCCATCATTTAGCTTTCCACGTTTTTTATTTACTGTCACCTGTTTATTGTCTGTTCGTGCTTCTCTCGTCTGCTCACCATCGGTCGTTACACGGCTCTCTGCAGTGGGCCGGCCTTCATCCTGCCCCTCTGAAGCACTGGAGCTCGCTCCATCCAACACCTCCATCCTGCACCACTACACCACCAGTCTGCTCCACACTGGAGTCCGTTCCATCCTGCACCACTGCCCTGACCCCACTATGCCCCGCCTCCTCCCTACCCTGTGCTCTATGTGGGCAGCTGAACTTTTTGTGCCCGATGTCCCCACATTCGAAGCACCTCATGCTCCCAGTGCTGGCGTACAGCATGTATGATTCCCCTCATGTGTGACTCTGAATGAGATGTCCAGAGTGGACTCAGTCAGGAACATGAACATCAGTTAAAAGGTTAAAATTAACAGATCATTTTCCACACAGCCCCCAAACTTTATAGAATCCTGCAGTTTGTTTGTCATTGTTGCATATGCGAATTAAATTTTCAGTCTGGTTTTTAAGAGAGTTTTAAGCATGAGCTCTGGGTTCAGGGTGCCATCGCTTTTTATTTAGTTTTTTCTTGTAAGCCATGTGCAAAATTCGGCTGGGAGTCCATCAATACCCGGTGCTCGTCCAGTAGGTAGCTGAAGTTCGATGTCCGTGTCTACCGCTTCCTTTTGTTCTTCCGTTAGTTTTGTTAGTTCCTCTCCTGGACTCCTCATGGTATAGAGTTCTTTGTAAAAGTCCACTGCAATTTTTCTCATTTCTTCACAAGATGTGGCTGCCATCAGGCCTTAACCACTGAGCTACCCCTGGCCCCTAAATAAGAGCTTAGTGACTTCTTTTTTGTTTCTAAGGAGTTTCTTTTTTCCTTTTCATTTTAAAAAAAATATAAAATCTATTGTAGCCATGTGGTGATCCGAAAACCCACTGGGATGAATAAATCTCTTTAAGACTTTGTTTCTGTAAGTTTTTGTGACATAAAATCTGTCCAGTCCTGCAGCACTTATTCTTATGTCCGTGGTTTTTATCCATGTGTATTGTTTTATTCCCTGGTTCTTTTCTCTCCAAGGATCTACAAGTCCACATGTTTTGGTTTTGTCATTTAGAACTGGACTGAACTGAAGACTTGTTGTCTTCATTATCCTCATCGTCCATGTCCATATCTCTTTGTAGCTCCAAATCAGGTTCTCTGTCCATACTGGCTTCTTCTGTGGCACTTCTGAGATTCTCTTCCAACATTTCTTCACTGTTCTTCTTACCGTCAGGATTTTCCGGGTTTCTATCTACGTTTACTTTAATTCTGCTGATTTCAGCTTTTTTTTTCTGGTTGTTATTAGTGTTACCTACTGCTGGGCCTGTTTGTCTGTAACACACACAGGTTCAGCCTGACTGACTCGTCCTGTCGGCTCCTCCACACCACTGACCCCAGTACTGCTCTCTCTATAACACACACACAGCGGCAGCAACTGGAGCAGTGACCACGCCCCCTGCACTAACTCTGGACTGTGCTGCCCTCCTCTCCTCCCGCACACACACACACACACACACACACAAACCTAAATCTAACCTTAATTGTACCCTCATTAACCAAATGGAAATCTTCTAGTTTTTTAAACAAAAGCTGCACTTTAGAAGACAGAAAGAAACGAGATGCCATTCCAATAGCGCGACGTCAAACCTATCAGACACACATGTAATTATCTGGGCTTACATTCAGTTCACTTATGTGAAGGCCCTACAGCATTTAGGTAAATAACGTCTCTGTGTAACTGATACTGCGAATCTCTCCTCATATCGAAAGGGCTTATTATTTCGAGGTTTTACAATTTTACAAACATTTAATGATCTAGCCATACTGTTAATCAAGAAAATGATGCTAATCTGACAGAAATCCGTTTAAAATTCAATAAATCTTGCACAATACCACCGCGACAATGAGAAGAGGTCAATGATACAACAGAAATCCTTTCCATATTATGACAGTTTTTTCAACTAGACAGAAGCAATTAATATTACAGTTATTTCATACAAGTGGAACGAGTTTGACAGATTAAATTAATAAGGAACTTGTTTGCTTATCTCCAGCTCTGCTGATACGAAAATATAGAGTTTCTAACAAAGTAATGTATTACAAGCAGATATTTTGATTTATTGTAGTAATTACCAGTACGAATTCTGTAAATTTCCCACTTCGTTTGATTCACTGTGCAGTGGACTGATAGTGGTTTTTTTTTTTTTTTCATTAAATTGCATTATTTATTAGAAATATAAATGGAAATAAGTCCCAGGGTAAAGACTACTAGTGTCCATGCCAGGAAGGCATTATATCATACTTTGTGTTCAACTAAGAAAAAAAATTATATATTGGAACACAAAGGAAAACTATAAAATGGCATGTAAAACAGTACAGCGGTACCTCAGTGTACAAATTTAATCCCTTCTGGAGGCGAGTTCTTAAGGCGGAAATTCGTAATGCGAAACGGATTTTCCATAGGAAATAATCTAAATGCAGATAATTTGTTGCAGCTACCCAAAAATATTACCAATATTACCAAACTTCAACGCTATATTCATATTTTTGCATATAAAACAATCAAAACATTTAGAAAAGACTTCATTGTCGCCTCCAGGTTCCGGGTACGAATCCCGCCTCAGGTGTGCGTGCATGAAGTTTGCGTGTTCTCCCTGTGCTTGGTGGGTTTACTTCAGTTTCCTCCCACAGGACAAAAAACATGCAGATTAGGCTAAATCTGCATTTTTTTTGTCCCCCCAAAGAATTGCCCATAGTGTTTGAATGAGCATGTGTGTGTGTGTATGTGTGTATGCCCTACAATGGATTGGCACCCTATCCTCATGCCCTAAATCTCCAGCCCCGCCGTGACCCACTATACAGGATAAAGTATAGATGATGAGTGAGTGAGTGAGTGAGTGAGTGATGAAATACATAGACATGTAAATCTCACTTAACCTTAATTTATGATTCCTCTTGGCACTGGCTGCTTTAAAAAGAAACGGAAAGTCACTCCCTTTTCTTTTTGCTATAGTCTTTACTAACATTTCTAGGACCCATGGTGCTATGTCTTCGCCAACAAGTTTTGAACGCTTTACAGACCGCTCATATGCCGAGGTACATTATCACTGCATTTGATCACATATTTGTTATGACCTGAGGAAAAACAGCATTTTTAAAAAACAAATTATAACGAAACAAAAAACAAAAGCAGGTTATGCTAAATGTTTTTTTTTTAACTTACTTTAACATACTTCGACATCTCATTACAGCGGTGCACTGCGGCCTCACACCTCCAGGGTCGAGTGTTCGAGTTCCGTCTTCAGGTCTGTGTGCATAGAGTTTCCGTGTTCTCCCAGTACTTAGTGGGTTTCCTCCGGGTTTCCTCCGGGTTTCCTCCTCCATAGTCCAAAGACATGCAAATTAGGTTCATTCGCCATTCTGAATTGCTCGTGCCCTGCAATGGAATGGCACCCTGTTCAATTTCTAGACCTGCCTTATGCTAAAAATTGAATTGAACTGGACCCATATTTGAGTTTAGGAATATGTGTAAAAATTCCGCCATGTGAACCGTTTTCTCAAACTGCCACACTTATCCCTGGATCGTGATAAACTGGACTGGGTTGATTGCAGCAGGTAGTCACACAATACAGTTTTGGAATATTTCTTCTTCAGACATTTCCAGTTTTTTTTTTAATATCTAGGTCATTTATTCGAACAGATGGTTAATCCAATCCATGGTTAACTTTAGTTAGACTGATAAGAGCGAGTAATTTCTGAATTCTTTACCCCATTGCCACTATGTTTCACAGAAGTGGTGGTGATTTTTCTTTTCTTTTCTTTTTTTAATTGTCTTCCCATGCACTTTTCCTTCTTACCCATCTCTGTGTTCAGAACGATTTCCCTTCAATTTCGGCACATTTAGCCTCTTTCACAATCTTTGATAATAGAACATTTTCTGTCCTTAGAAATCTGTGTAGCTTTTGTAATTCTGCCAGTAAAGTCTCCTGCTGTTCTTCAAACCTTGAGGCTGCTGATTCTTAACTGCACAAACGTCTTATATCAAAATACCTAAAATTGTTGGTTTTGTTATGCCAACCTACAGTGCTGGTTTGACATCCTCTCTTTCAGCTTCAAAATCGCTCGCTTTTCTTTCACAGATAGCTCTCAAATCTATAGCACTCTGACAACCGGAGTGAAGTCAAGTTAAACTTTATAAAAGTGCAATAATACAAGAGCTGTCTGAATGATTTGGCATACTGTATAGGGTTTGAGATATCAGGATGGTTAGGAGTTTGACATGCAGTATCTCTGTAGAAACGAGTGTTCTAAGGGCTATGAATTCTTATGAGCTATAATAGAAAACAGAATAAGAAAGAAAGGCAGTATGCAGTATGCTTTTTACTGCTAAGACTTATGTGTTCGTTTTTTTTTTTTGTTTTTTTTTTGTTTTTTTTCCATAAGAGTAGAAGAAAGTAGGCAGAAAAGTTTAAAAAACCAGCTGAATTATATAGTCGGCAATGAGTCATAGTGAAGGTTGAACACGACCGCATGAAAATAATACAGAAATGTAAATGGACATACTCAGAACCGTGATGCATATAGTACAAATCCAGCATATACTTCAGTTGTGTTTGTGTTTTTTTATCTTCTTTTAAAAAAAAGTTCTTGTCAGGGTTGTAGAAATTCAATCACATTCAATATTCAGCTTTTGAAGATTATTTTAAGGACAGAGTGTCATAATAAATGACTTAAAATACAGTCAGGAATGTGACTAATATAAAAACATCAAGAATCAAATATAATGTCTGTTTATATTTGCGTTATGTGCAAAATGAAAAAAAAAAAAAAAAAGGATTCATTATTTTGGTTTAAGAAAGAAAAATCTGATTTAGCAGCTTAAAAGCACTGTCTACTAATTAAGCAAGATCACAGGAGACGCAGAAGTGCTTTTGTATTCAATGTCAGCATGGCTGTGATGAGGTCATAGGCATGAGACGGCACCTGTGCTGATATTCATCGTGACAGCACGACCTTGGGTTTGATATTTCTTTTCTTGGAACAGTTCCAGAAACATTATTTATTATGAACAGATTATGATTAGTTTGTTTACATAATCACTTATTTTGCCCCATCAAGACATATACTTCCATGATATGGAATCTAGATCCGTGATCCAGGGTCTAGGGTCCAAGATTTTAGTTTATATTTCCGGGTACTAGAATTGAATCCCAAATAGTGTTAAATGAAAAGCTAGGGTGTACAATTCTTTTTTTTTTCTCCAGAAACCAAGTAGTGCCCTTGATCATGGGTTAGAGAGGGATTTGGGATTCAACCATGTGATAGAAGCTAATTAGCTTTGTTGCTTGCAATAGAGGTGAACAAAACAACAAAGACGGTTCAGAGGCAATTCAAAATGACTTACAAGCAATTATTAAGGACACAAAGTTCTGTTTACGATGATATAACGTTATCAGATGATTACTGGACTACACCAACCAACTTTTGTTCATAGTGTAATTAATGGTTATTAGAACACTAGTGATACATACTGTATAGTTGAAGATTCCAGTGCTGTTACTGTCTATTATCACCACACATTGAATGGTGTTCATTCCTCTCTGCTCTGGAAATCCAGCAGTAGTCCCAATCCATACTGTGGTACAAGCACAAGACACAGCCTTAACACTGACCATTTTGCTTTGCAGTTATCAGTTTGATTTGTAAGGTGCTTTTGCATGTCTTCCTGACAAGTTGTGGTTGTTGCTACACTTGTAGGTTGTAAGATAGTGCAGGATTGTGATGGCCTTCCAAAATGTTGCATTGTTTACCAAATGCAATCTCACCTGTCCTGCTGGTGAGGGGACGCACACGGGGCAAATTGCCTGCAAAGCTGTAGTCCGATTTGAATTGTCAATGCGGCCCTTTTCTATCAGACTCATACAGAGAGCACTTTGGCGCTGATAGTGTGAAGACAGATTTCATCAGGTCCTTATCTGTTACAACCTGCATTGCAGGCAATTGGATTCAATACTGCCCAATAATGGCGTTATTTTTTAAACATTAGGTTCTCTGGGTTTTCTGCACTGGTCAGCAGTGGGGTATATGAGAATAAAAAAAAAAAGGCATATAAAAAGAGACTGGCTTCTGTCTATGTTTCGCCCCTCCTGCTGTCCATTGTCATGAATAGTGTATTATTCTGATCTTTTCCCTGTCTTCCGTGGGAAAAGTAATTTTATCTTGTAAAAGATGTATGTTTTCTTCACACCGTCCTGTACTTATGTACGTGGTGTCCTCCCTGAAAGAAGGGAACTAAATTTCCCCACTGCACTGATACATCATGAAAGCCATCTGCAAGTGCTGTCTAAAGTGTTGTCTAACATTTGCTAAACTTTTAACTAAAAACATGCCTGGATTTTGACATCAGGGATTCGTTTATGGTTTCCAAAAAGGCGATTTGAAGTGGTTATGTTTTGTTTTATACGGTCATGTTACTGGGTTTGATATCTCATAGACTCTAAACAGATGAGACACATCAGATTTAAATTTGACATGGGGAGAATGAACACATGCTTCTTTGTCCATTTGCTTTAAACGTTGTTTACATTGTCATTTTTAACATGAAAAAAATCTACGAAGGTCTGTCAAAACATTCCTTTTTGACCCAATGTCTCTTGTCCCAATTACTAGTCTCCGGCTAAGCTAGTCTCCGGCCCAATTACCTGTCTTTGTTTAAATTATTTATATGCATGCATGATTCAATATACCACAACAGACGACCTGTAACAAAATCTACACTTTTTCATCTTCAAGATGCAACAGTAGTTTTTACAGTACATGTATATCAATACTGTTTTTTTTTTTGCGAGTACTAAATCCACAACTTGACAACTCCTGGTTTAGAAGGTGTCATCTGAAGAAGAGCAGCAACATTTATATCATAACTGACTGCTACAGTTGGATATAATCTACCTCTCAGTAGGAAACTTAATGTCGGATGACCACAGTAATATAGTTGTAATGACATCTAGAGCATTTGGCAGACACCCTTATCCAGAGAATCTTACATTTTTATCTCATTATACAACTGAGCAGTTGAGGGTTAAGGGCCTTCCTCAAGGACCCAACAGCGGCAACTTTGTGGTGGGGTTTGAACCCTCTGATTAGTGGGCTAATGCCTTAACCACCAAGCTACCCCTGCCTAATGACACTCAGATGGTGTCCACCATTGGGACAACGTCAGGATTATGTTGTTTTTAAAAGTTTAATTGGTCCCTTAAGATTTTAATTCCGATCGGAGATTGGGACGGGCGCAGCAGGTTTCCACACACAGCTCATGTATCTTATGTCAAGCATGTACTGTTGTAGTGTTACCTATCTGTTTCATTTACTTTTAGAAATATTACTATGAGGTGCATTTTAGCTTCCAAATTACTGTATTATAATATGATTTCTTAAGCAGTGTCGCCTTGCATCTCCAGGTCCTGGGTTTGATTCCCGTGTTGGGTCTGTGTGCATGGAGTTTGCATGTTCTCCACATGCTTGGTGGGTTTCCACTGGGTTCTCCAGTTTGCTCCAACAGTCTAAAGACATGCAGATTAGGGTAATTGGCATTATGCATGTGTGAATGTTGACATAAATACGATGGTCACCTCCAATGGTCACAATTGGCCTCCACAGCCCCTAGTCGGACTACAGTGGCTCCTGGATGGATGGATGGATGGATGGATGGATGGATGGAATATGATTTCTGCAAAAGACCCAATCTGCATCACATTCAGTATCATCTACTGTATATCAAACCATTTGGTTTTAATATTTCAGTAAATTGCTGGGTGTTTTTTTTTTTACTGTTTGTTGTTGTGAGGATCTGTATACAAATGTCAACAGCGTGTTCTCCAGAAGTGCAGTGGTTATCGTGGAGTTCTCTTGTTGCAGTGTCTTGTTGAGTTTAAAGGCCAAAGTTCCGCTCAGGCCATTGGTTTGGTATTAACATTCTTTTGGATTCATTTTTGTAGTGTCATGATGGGGGCATTCGTTCAACATTATCCCATCGTTGTGTAGTCAGCATTGTTCTGACTAATTTCATCAGTAATTCTAACTTTCAAAAACAACCTGATACCAACATTGCTCTGACATTGTGTAACATTGCCAGATGAACATCCCTACAATGTTTTGACAACCAAATATTCATTCTGGGCTAAAGCCAATAATTGCATCTTTTACATGCCAGCTTTCACTGAAACGCCAGTATCGCTGCAGTATCAGTGTTAGTCCAACAGTTCTGTCATTTCCCCACTGCATGGTAATTAGATTAGGCCTCATCTTGAGGGTAGTGGGAAAGCATTAACTTTAATTAAGATACCCTCATTTGCAATCTTATTAACAAGGATGAAATGAAGTGGTAGAGTTTTTTTTTTTTAATAAAAAAAAAAAAAAAAAAGGAAAAACAAGGCAACTGTTTGTGATTAACCACTGAAACTAATTTATTTGAAGAATTATTTATTAAAATTAGCTCCAACATTTGCACAAATTACACCATGGACTTCACCATGGATCCAGGACCCACCACAACGCCAAATCATACTCTAGTCTGGACATTACAACAGTTACAGTCATCTGATTATTGAACATAGCTGTTACTTATTTCAATGCCATTATTTCAGTGATCTTATGAGTTTCTTTTGGTTAACTTCTATAGGAACATTTCTTATTTTTCTCAGTTTCAGTTCTTATGGCTCAAATGGTTAAGCTGTTGGTTACTGATTGAAAGGTTGAGGGTCCAAGCACCACCAAGCTGGTTGTTTATTGAGCCGTTGCACAAGGCCCTTAACTTAACTTACCTCTACCTGCTCCAGGAGTGCTGACCCTCTGCTCTTTCTAACTGAGATGAATAAAGAAAAAAAATGATTGTACTTTGCTGTAAGGTACATTTGACAAATAATTACATTTAATTGTTTCTGAAGAACTGACCAAAATCCTTCACACTGATTGTGATTATACTGTACTGATTTATTTAAAATAATGAACTCCCACTTCGTGACGTTCCCAGATTTATTTTATAGCCTTTCCATTCCATGCAGCAACTTGTTTTTTTCTTTTTTTTTGAAAACTCTCCAATATTCGATTCTATGCTTCTTGTTTAGAGATAAAAGTCTGTTATGATTTGCAATCATATTAAACATAGCATTAAAGTCAATGTTTTCATCTTTTTGCCTAAAGTGTGTTTCGTAAAGTCTGGTTCACGCTGGTATCAATTCGAACAATACGTGCATCTGCTCTGAGTTTGAGTTTGAATAAAAGCGAGTAAAACTCTGACTTTAAGAAAAGGCTTTTGACTCGACTTCAGACGTTCGGGGCTTGGAATGGATCAGAGCCGTCGCAAAACTCTATCTTATTTACATTTTTCTTTTTCTCCTCCCCCACCACGCACACACGCATATGCTGTGTTGTTCCAGGAAAGTGAGGGGGAATAAAAACAGAGTGAAAATGAAGGAGTGTGTTTCAATGCCAAGGTGCCGGGGCCCTCTTTTAAGCAGTAAATGTTCTGACAGGGGAGAAGAGAAGGCGATAATGAGAGCTGAGCTTCTTTCCAAGATGGCTGTATTGTTTTAATTGTTCGAGCTGTGAAATGGAGGGAAGGGAAGAAAGGGAGAGAGAGAGAGAGAATTAAAAAAAAAAAAAGAATGAGAGAAAGTCTCAGAGCCAGTATTTAAAAAAAGAACAAACTTGGCTTTTTCCAGGCAATGTGTTGGAGCAATTATGTACAAACCCTGTAATTATGCATATCTTTTGGAAACATGTAAAGCTGTATGGAAATGAGACTGGGCCGCTTTCACTCCACACCGAGCACCCCCCACTGGCTGCACATTGTCTGAGATTTTAGGCACTTTTAGAAAAAGTAATGGGGAGTTTAAGTTGGCATACAAGAATATGAGTGTGTGTTTGAGGTGTGCGTGTGTGTTTTTGAGCATTGGTAGGGGGCATTAGGTTGTTTACTATAGGCAATACTAAGAAACATCTAGCAAAACACTCTTGGCATGTACACTCCTGTCTTTACACCTCCCCCAACTTCTCTCCTCACTCTTCCTTTTCCCACCCCTGCCTCTCTCTCTCTCTCTCTCTCTCACTCTCTCTCTGCATGTACTAAGGCCCACCCTTAATTAAGTCTGTTGGGGTTTCAAAATGTTGAATCTTGTTTAAAGACCATCTCAGCACATTTGGAGGCCCACATGCACGCATGGTAATCAGGCCGTTTGGGCACAGGGTGCAAATCTTATTTTCCAAGCCGATTTTATTTTCATACAACCTCTCGTGCTTGTTGCTTATTGCTTTTTTCTCACGTACATATACAGTCAAGTATGTGTGTGTATATGGGTTTGATAGGGAGTGTGTGTGTGTGTGTGTGTGTGTGTGAGATTGTTCCTTACCGTCGCAGAGTACGCCCACTCTCCTCTTTACTGCTTCTCTTCCTCACAATTACCTCTGCTTAATCTTATTAGAGTGAAATTCAATTACTTTTATCAAGGTTATTTCATACATGATAGATGCAACCAGTGCACGGCTTAATTAGGGCCCGGGAAAAGCAGGCGTTTTGCATCATCCCGCTGTTTCTACACATATAATTGAGCTCGGCTCTCTCTTCCAGGAGAATGGCTCAGCCAAAACGGTGACAATGCACCACGTAACAGCTCTATGAGAACAGAATAATGGGGAAATTATTACGGTTCAGCAGGAGCTAAGCACCTGTTACCGCACTTCATTTTGAAGTCCACGCTGACATTTAAATTTTTTTCATTTTCAACATTGATAGCAGGTTACCAGAGGGGACCACAAGGCAGGAACCAAATAAAGGCTATTTAAATGCTTGCAAAGTGGCAAGATTAAAATCGAATAAGTGCAGACTGCTCCCTCTCTCTCTCTCTCTCTCTCTCTCCTTTCCTGATTTTCTTCCTTCCCTCCCTTTTTCTGCTTCACTTATCAGGATTCGTTTCTCCAGACCATTTTGCGGGCAGGCTCTGGAATACGGGTGACCGCCCCTCCCGTCCTCACCAATTATCCCTGGATGGAATTTTTTTTTTTTTGATTGAAGCAGGATAATTGTGTAATTATCTGGGTGAAATGGGAAGTCTAATGTGTTAAAGTGTGATTTTTTTTTATAAGCTGGAGTGGAAGCGCGAAGGCATTGTGGCTTGTCTCAACTGCCTGTTAGAATGTGGCTTGACCAAATAAATAAATAAATAAATAAATAAATAACTATAAAAATAAGAAAAGGGACACACTACTATAAACTGGTAAGAGTAGTGAGGGGATTGGGAACTCAATCTAAATGAATGTAAATATTTATTCCCTACTGTGAGTTAATGGAGGGTTTTGCACTTGACCTGCAAGGTCTTAAATGGCCTCTGAAGAAGACGTTAGTCGTCCTCTTCCACATACATGAGCTCACGGATGCCAGTGATTGGTTGGAGTTGCTTGGACCGAGAGGGCAGAGACAGAAATGCCATCCCAGAGACCCCAGATGGCATTAGCATTGTATGGATTTGAATGTGTGACCATCTAAAGACTTGAATAAGGATGAATCCTAATCTCTGTTTTGGCAGAGAGAGGCGGATTATTTAGTGTTAATGGAGGACATTCATGTCACCTTGTGGTTAATTAAATTGAGAGAAAATAGCTATTTGCAGAGTGTACATATACAATGGCAGCACCATGGCTTCTTCCTTGGTTCAGGGTTCGAATACCGACCCTGTGCTCTCTGTGTCTGTGTAGAGTTTCCATGTGTGGGGTTTTTTTTCCCAAAGACATGCATATTACACTGATTTGGGTATCCAATGTAATTTAACTTTTGGAGTGTGTGCTTGTGCCCCACAGTGAGTTGGCACCACATCCAGGGTGTACCCTGCCTTGGCCCTAAGTTTGTTGTAATCAGACCACACACACACACGACCCTACAGGGTATAGACAAAGGACAAATTTGATAAAGCTAAAACTTTTTTAGAGGTACATAATTATTCTGTACTTGTTTGCTTGTACTAATGTTAACTATTTAGCTCACTATATGCTATTACATTACATTAGCTATTATGTGTCACCCTGGTCAAAACATGGAACTGAACTATAGACTGTATAAGAAGTGGGTAAACCCTCTGTTAGGTCATCCATAGGTTTTCTGAATAGCTATGGGAGCTAATGTTTATTTATGTTGTATGGAGCACCTTGGTCCTGGAGAAAAAAAAATTCATTTCACTGTGTACTGAACTGTATATGTTTGAAATGACATTAAAGGCCTTGACTTGACTTGACTATGGTTGTCGCCATCTTGTCAGGAGTTGACGCCCCCTAAACCCCAGTTTATATATAAATGAGCACACGGGCTTAACGAACGCGTATACTTGATTTCAGTTAGCTGGTTATCTCAAATGATGCAAAGCATGATGGTTGTTTAACACCTGCCCAGCAGCTGTCACTCAGATCGCCCATACCCTTAATTCTGCATACTTTTATGACTTAATATAATTTTAACTGATTACAAAATTCATCACCGTACAGTTGTCAGGAATGGAAGATCTAGCTTTAAATACGTTTATTTCTGTTGCAAAGTTGGGCGTTTTAACATGGGAGTCGTTGGGGATCGACTCAGTTTTGAAGCCAGCTCCCAGTGGACATTCAAGGAACTGCATGTTTTGGCATTTCTGCTTTGGCTTCATTTTTCACAAGCAGAGGTTGCCCTTTGGACTACACAAGCGTTGGAGCTTTTACTTGCCCAATGGGACTTGATGCAAGTCTACTGTATGTTATTGTTCCTATGCGGGTGTGGACTTCATGCATCACTGCTGCTCCGAGAAGCCCCCAAAATACAACATATATGACTTCAAAGGAATGCCATTCGAAGCTTTTCTGACGGAAATCTCTTTATGACAACAACGCTTTTTCTTTAATTGAAGTAGAAAAAAAACAAAACAATCCTGGCCAGGTCTGTTCCTGTTGAAATCATACATTATTACACTGACCTTAATCCAAATCCCTTTACAAACTGAGCAATTTCTCTCTGCCAGTCTTAAGATCCTGGCAGAGAAAAAGAAAAAGGGAATAAACAGCAACTCATGAAATGGAAAGGGGAGAGAGTAGCAAAATGAAAATTCGGGGGGAAAAGGAACATAAGATATGTTGTCTGCTTTCAGTGGTTGTTAGGAAATAAATTGCTTTTGAAAGTAGAAATGTTTACCTCAATTGAGAGCCATTTTATGCCCTTGACAGGAAATTATTTCACAGCCTCTCTTGCGGTTGCTCTTTCCATTGGTCATGTTTTCTTAACCTTACAAAAATAACTTGGCCTCCACATTCTCTTCGACTATAAACACTTATTCTGTGTTTTGAGGCATCTCTCGGTGGGTAGCTCAACTAATTTCTTTCTTCACTGGCGAGAGCGTTGAGGTAGAATGGTGAGGGAAAGAAGCATGGTGCTGTTCTGCCCCTTCACATATTTGCCCTTTGTGTCGGGTATGTACCGAGTACAAGAAAGAAAATCGAATGTAGAACTGTACTGATAATGAAAAAAAAAAAAAAAAAGACATTATCGACTTAATATTGCTGCTGCAGAACTAGTTTGGCAAACAAAACAGACAAAAAAGTCATATTTAAAACTTGATTTTAAACACACCTGCAAACTTTCAGAAGTGTACGAACAAGCTTTCTCCGCTGTTAAACACTTGCAAGTTTATTGGAATCTAGGGCTGGAGTTATAGATTGACAGATCAGTCATGAACTTTGCTTACATTCTCAGGATTGTGATGGATTTTACCTGTAACAATCCTGGTATGAAAGAATACAATAAATATCGGCAGAGGAAGAAGCTCAAGGCCATTTATCTAAAAATAAAGCAAGTGGATGTTAATATCTATGTGTGGTTTATTTTACCATGAACATTTTTGTGTTACTAACATGAGTATACTTGAATGAATGTGTGTGTGTGTGTGTGTGTGTGTGTGTGTGTGTGTGCGTGTGTGTGTGTGTGTGTGTGTGGTGCTGAGTCCCAGGGGGCCTGCTGACATTGACACTGGGTTTCAGTCCCCCATCTTCAATCCTGTCTTATCAGAAGCTTGCTGATGGCCCTGGGGTCACTCCTATCCCCCCCCACTAACACGCCTGGCCTCTAATTCAAATCCCACTTAACTGATAGCCGGTGTCCACTGTGTCCTCTGGAGCTCCTTACGGTGAAGACTTTGTGGATGGAGGGAATATACCAGGAAACCTACTGGACAGACATGTACTGTAGACATGTAGAAATCCTTGGAAATTTTACATCATGCACTTTACGAGGAAAAAAAAAGAAACAGGCGTGTGTTGGCTAACTGTTATCAGTATAAGCATTTCTACAAAACATCTTGTACAGAATCCAACATGAATTGCCCACTTGTGCTGATTATGTATGATCTACAGTAACTGTAGAAATGTGTGATCAAACAGACCTGCCCGATATCTGCCACCGCAGACCTTTTACACATAGGATGGACCCAACAGCTACTGCTGTACTACTGCTCGGTTTTAGACTCTGGTCTGGAGTTCGATTTGATTCGGGTTACTTTCTGTACAGAACTTTGCTTTTGCCCCATGTCCACTTCTTCCAGGGTCTCCTTCAGGCTTTCTTTTCACCTTTACACTGTATTCACATTAGGGACATGACATTGTTTTCTGAGAACACTTCATCCCAAAGTCTGGTTCGTTTTGATTGGCGTGAACTAGTGATCAGAGGTGTCAAGTAACGAAGTACAAATACTTCGTTACCTTACTTAAGTAGAAATTTTGGGTATCTATACTTTACTG
>JAQMYL010000004.1:9170520-9207803 GCA_030014365.1 Clarias pachynema | reverse complement strand
CTTCTCATGAGTCTTGTAGTCAGAGTCGTTTGTTCTTTTGAATCTATTGCACTGCATAGCTGCTATGGGAGTCACGTGACAAAAGAACAGATGATTCGGACTAGAAGACTCAAAAATCATTCATGAACGACCCATCACTAGTGTGAACACAAATAGTCCGAACTCAGGAACTACACCATGAGTCCTACTGAAAAGGTCTTCATCAAGGTACATCGTACTCAGGCAGGGAGCAAATTAAAAAAGTAAGTCAATTGTTCCTGAACACGGAAGTGAACCACTGTTTAGAAAGCTGCATCATCGCCGTCTGTCTCCTTCAAAATCTGTGTGTGTGTAGCACGTCCCAATCCTATGACCTGCGCAGCTAAAGCTGATAATGTAGGAGGGCATGTGAGAGCATTGCTAGTGACATTTTTTCCCAAGATATAAAAAATACTAGGCATAGCATGACGAGTGACTTCCTTGACCTCTTCTTCTCTTTGTGTTTAATGGGGGATTGCAATCCAACTGGGTGCATACTGCTACCTGCTGTATTGGAGAGTGAAAATACACAAGTGTATTCGAGAACAGGGAATGACAATAATGTGAGTGGTACAAATGAATCGTGCCTAGTGTGAAAGATGTGATGTGAATAAGTGTGTGCATGAAGTGTAAGTGTGTACACTTAAGTCTTGTATGTATTTACTGTACGCAATACTTTTAACTTGCTGTTGTTGCTTGGGACTTTTTTTGTCTTTAGTTGCAAATCAGAACTTTTCATTACTTGAGAGTTAGGTCTTGTCTATTGTCTGTCTCAGCACTTGTCTGTGTTTAGTCGGAACCCAGAATTGTCTCCGCTTGGGACTCAGGACTTGTCTGCCTTTATTTGGAACTCTTTGCTTCATAGTGTATACTGACAGTAATAATCTCCTTATTACCCCGCCTGTACTGAATACGGTAAAAGCACAGTGTGTGTAGTTTGTGTTTCATTTCGTCCAGAACCTTTGAAGTTCAAGCACAAAATTGCAATGTTCTTCCAATTACACAGGGCAGCTTGTAAATAGATAAATACAGGATTGCAGACAATATAAAATGTAAAAAAAAAAGAAGAAAAAAAAAGAAGTGTTCCTACCAAATTAACATGGTTCAAAATTCATAACTGAGTCACACCTGGGAATGAGATCTCATAATATTTCACTTACAGGGGAGGCACTTGTTTGCAGCTCGCACTCTCACACTATAATATGCAGCGCACTCTATTAACAAGTTCACGCTCAGGCACTCGAGTTTTCAGCAGAAGCTCTTGCGAGCACTGCAGAGGAGCTGGGTGTTGTGAGTGGCACTCAATCAAAAACACAGGAAAAACAAAAACACAATGGCACTCCATGTACAGAGTACATGGTAAGATGACCTTTGTCTAATTGGTTTAAACAAAAGTGTGCACAGCCAATTAAGCCAATCTGGCACCGAACGTGGATGATCCTCATTTCCAGAATGGCCTTCTAACCGCTATTCAAACTTCTGCATGTTTATTTCAACTTCCTGATTCTAAAAGGCTGATATACTGTAGTGTTGCATACTGTAGCATAGATTCTGTAGGCGATCCTAACATGATTTCAAGTCTGTGATCTATTTGAAACAAGGAGCCAGACTTCAAAAAAACTCCAAATTTAGATTAATGCCTCCATGAGGCAAAAGTAACTTCTGCATGACAGCATCACCAATAATCCCGATTGAATAGTGATGATGAGTGTTGCGAAAGCTACGGTTGTCTGATCAAGTTACTGTGCTCAAACTAACGAAGGCAACAGAGGAAAAAAAAAGGAACTGACGATAGCTAATTAGTAAATCCATAATGTTTTTCCTCCTCTTAAGCATCTCCCTCGAGGGTGTTTTGAATCATTATGCAAATGATGTTGTCAAATGTCAATTAGCACAGGAAGACACTCTCATGATTTATTATTTTCAAGAGTGCTTCTGTAGTTGGAAACCTTCTCCCACTAGTCATCAAAGGAAATAGAAAATGAGGTTGTATGTGTGTCTGTGTGTGTGTCTGTCTGTCTGTCTGTCTATCTGTCTGTCTGTCTGTGAATCCCTCTTGCATGGCAAGAAGAATTAAAACCTTTATTCGAAGGCAAAGGACAAGGGAATGGTTAAAGTGCCTGACTTGACATGGTGTATTAAATCAGTTTACTAGATGCCTGGGTTTGTTCAAACAAGCATGGGATAAAACACAAGCACTCAGAATCCTTTCTCAACATGTTTTTTTTTTATACCCCAAGGGTTCATAACAAAATTTCTGGTCACAGGCAACAGTGACTTTTTTTTTTTTTTTTTAAATACACTTGTAATTATAATTCATACAAAAAAAAAAAAAACATCAACAAAACTGCTGTCCAAAAGATCAGGGACACTATTGGGGTTTTCATGCTGTTCTATGGGCATGACAAGGGCCTTGTTACCAAAAAAGTACTATCTATTTTACAACCAGGGGTGAAGAGCCTTTATTAGTAGCAGTGCAATTACTGCAGGAAAGAAAATCAGACAATAAAAAAACAACAGTGGATGTCAATTAGGTTTTGTAATCGAATAATTACTGGACACAGTGCCATGGCAGAGTGATTACAGGAGCAGTTCTCTAAATGTCACAAAGCAATTGAAATAAATTACACAACTCTAAAGTGACTGCTCTGATTAGACAGCAAAAGCCTTGCTTCATTTACCCTGTTTAGCAAACCTCCTTGCTTATTCCTTTCATTTCTGCTCTCAGTCAAGGCTCTGTGACTTTCTTTCTGCATCTTTTAATTAACCTGGATGAAATAATAAATCATCCCTGCAACTTGCTCTACCACTCATGTCATTGTGATGGAGACTCGCTGATTTACGACTTACCTGTATGATCCTGTTTTGCGTTAGCTTTACTTTGAACTTTTTTAAAACTGAATGTAAGAAAGTGTGCATTTTGCTTTTAAATGAGTAATCATTGAGTTAAAAGTAACCAGATTTAGGATTTTAGTAACCATACAAAACGTGCTTAGCTATAACCATTTAAAACATTTGGTAGACGTCCTCATCTCTGAGCAGTTGAGGGTTAAGGGCCTTGCTTAAGGGCCCAATAGTGGCAACTTGGTGGAAGTTGGGTTTGAACTACAATATGACCTTCTGATTAGGAGTCCAATGCTTTAACCACTGAACTACCCCTTCCCACCAAGCGGTGTACCAACAACCATTTCCATTCACATTTATGGCAATTGGCAGACACACCCATCCAGAGTGATATACAGATGTGCAGATGTGCTTTCTGATGCACAAGGCCATTGACTAAGAATACCATAAGTTTAAAACTCCGTTTGGGAGGTAAAATATTATGTAAAACACATAGACAATAATTTTTTCATGAAGTATGTCTTTGGTTTGAAGACTCAGCTGTCCAGACATATAGGGGAAGTTGATTCTACAACCCTGGTGCCAAAACTGAAAAGCCTTGATGCTGCCTTCCTTGTACCCTGAGAGATGGTGGGACCAGTCAAGCAGTGCCAGAAGACAGGAAGGTCGGCCATTGTGGTGTGTGCTAACTTTTAGGTAAGTGGGTGCTTGTCTTGTTTTGGGGTTTGTGTGCAAGCATCAGTATTTTTAACCTAACCGCAGCTACAGAAAGGCATGGTAGGGAGTGTAGCAATGGGGTGGTGTGGGAGATCTTATAAAGGTTAAAAACAAGTCGTGGAGCTGCATACTGGATTAGTTGCAGAGGTCAAATGGTGGACAGAAGCTAGAGCTGCCTGGGGCGAGTTGTAGTAGTCCAGTCATAAAATGACAAGGGATTGAACAAGCACCTGAGTGACCTGTGTGGAAGGAAATGGATGAATCCTTCTGAAATCAACAGGAGTGTTTCAGGTTAGCAAAGTGAGAGGAAAAGGACAGTTGCATGTCCATGGTTACTCTAAGGCTGCATGCAGTAACCACATGTGAGATTAGGGACTTGTATAGGGAGATCACAAGATCCTGACATGGGGTGAATCACCTGGGATGAGCAGCAGCTCAGTTTTGCTGGGAATAGTTTTCAGCTGATGAGCCATCCATGCTGAGATGGCAGCCAGATATGTGGAGATCTCAGCAGAATCATGAGTGTCTGAGGGAGCATAGTAGAGAATAACAGTGGTATGAGAACCCATGCGAGGATGTGACCACATCTAAGAGATGGCGTATAGAGAGAAGAACAGAAGAGGACCAAGTACAGAGCCTTGTGGGACACAAGTGGAATGTCTGTGTGGAACGAAAGGTGGATCCCCTCCATCTCACCTCATACTGTATGAGTGACCTATCCATGTAAGACCTTTCAAATGGCATTTCAAGTTGAAATGTTTTTTTTTAACTTAATATTTTTTAAATGTAATAATTTTACAGTATCCATATTCTAATAAAAAAAATGTCTCACCAGCTTGCTTAAAGCAATATTATGTTATAATCTGTAAAATGTAGCCCCACCATAGTTCTGAACTCAAGCTCCTGCATATTTGTTTGACATTATTTAACTAACTGAGCCCCCCTAATTGAAGAACATTGCAGATTTATTTTAAAAGTGCTGGGCAAGTATTGGAATCTTCCTTTTCATAACCCAATTAAGGACCACATCAGAGTTGTTAGTTGAATGGTTTATTCATTATCCAGAGGTACATTTAATAGGGCAAACTCATTTAGAGGCTCATTATCAAACTTGGCAACAGATCATATTATCCAGCCGTTTTTGATCTTTTCCAAAGTGAGCTATGTACTGAAAGAAAGTGGAACTCTGCAAAAAAAAAAAAACCTTAACGACATGCCAGATCGGGCCTTTTGATTAAACATTGAGGCATTTCCCCTTACAAAGACAAGATGTATATTGCTGCCATGGACTCCCTGGAGTGCCTCCCCCATTAAGTGTCCACCGTTTTACCTCGGCCCACTGGCCCATTGGTTGCTTCATCCCTTTGATGGTTTAAGGTCAAGTTCAAATTCAAGATGGCTGGCATACAAAACTCACTAAAGCTTTAAAACTTTGTCACAGGGAAAAAAAAAGTAATGTGACAACATGGAAGGTCGGGTAAAGCTGTGAGATGTGGTGGGTGGGGGTGCACTTGACTGGCAGCATCAACTGTAATTTGAATATCAAGGATTTTATTAATAAGTTCATGTTGATTCATGTTTGTCATGGATCCACTGGGTCTGCAGGGATGGTGTCCCTAGGTAGATTGTGCCCCATTTTGAAGAGAAGTATAAGAACAGCATGAATAAAACAATGAGTGTTTTTTTTTTTTCTGAAACAAGGCACATGTTCATGTGTAATTTCATTTTTTTTTCACCCTTTTTATAGGCTTGATATGCATAACAAGGCATAACAATGTCACTTTGATGAGATTACCCATATGGAGACAAAAACTGCAAAAAAGTTTGACATAAAACACAAGATGCTTAAAAGTAGAATCCTGTCTTATTCTTTTATTTCTATTGAGGCCTCATAGTGAGTAGCAGAATACAAACTAGTGCGAGTGGACTTTTAAATTCTCAACACGCTCAAAGTAGATTTTCTAGATCTAATTATGGACAAGGAAATAGCAATACATGAGTTATATGAAAAAGTGGAATTAGTTTTACACTTACAATATCCAGTGTGAATCCCAACTCTACGTCCTACATGTAAAAAAAAAAAAAAAAAAAAGTTCTTATTTTTCAGGAAATATGAATCATTTCTCCAAATAAGATTTCTACTCTAAGATACCCAATTAGTCACAGCCCGGATCCTTAGGATGGTATATGCGCTTCTACTTATTCAAATATTTTAAAAGACAGGATTAAAGACAGACCCTGTCTACTTTTTTTCTATCTGGTGTATGCCATTAGTGAGCTCTATCAAGTGGTATAAATCTTTAATTTTAGAGATCAGCATTAATGGTCGAAACAGCCTAAGATCTCTGCTCCATTCCCGCCTTTCATCCTCTCCTCTGGAAGAATTCCAGAGGGGGCCACACTCAATCGTTTGCTCCCTTAAGTACACAAAATTAGCTGCTTATCTGTTGATCTCCGTACATGATCCCTGTGAAATCCTTTCTGTGTGTCCACGGCTCCCGCCTTCACGTGAGCCTAGCTGCAGGAGCCATTCCCTGGCCTCCATCTCTCTCTGAACCCCCCACCCTCCCCACTCCCCAGATCCTTAGAGGGAATACCAGACCTAATTAAATAGTGTTTAAAGACAATAAGGACTAGGCTTCCACCTCTGCTTGCTTCCTGTCTAACTACCTGCAGCATCCTAACTGACACTTAAGCCCCAGGCTTTTACCTAACAACTGGGCGGGGTTTTCCAGAAGTGCATAAAATGTCATTCATTGCCTCAGCCTGGTATGATATAATCCAGAAAACAAGCTGAAGAGAATTACAAAAAGAGCTGAACGATACACAGACTCAAAACTCAAGCTGCAGTTTATATAAGGGTGATAGTACTGTATGAGAGAACAGAGGTTCATAGGAGAGGATGCAGTGGTGAAAGCTGATTTTCAAGGTTGATTTTGTTTTAATATATTCTCCAGATTGTGTGCTTAGGTTTCATCTCCAGCCTTACTACTGAAACACCATTTTTGTTTTTGCTTCTTAGCATCCCTAGTCTAAGCATCTGACCGCTGCTTAATAGTGCAATCCTACCATATTTGGCTGTGTTAATGAGCACAAGTTATGGAATTAGGCCTGACTGTTTCTGTTAATGCAGCCTGCTGAAGCCCAAGAGTGACTGCAGCCCTCGTTAGCCGTGCCTACTCACTATTGATTGTGGTGGGTCGCTGGAGGCTCCCTACCTGCAGTTGACTTTGTACTTCTGCTGGAGTTGTAAGGGTCTACGGAACAACAGGGACCATGCACATCTCAAACAAGGTCTATGAAAAGCCTATCAATTAGTCTTTGAAGGTCAAGCAAACTCTTTCTTTTTCCCTCTCACCCACTCTGTCTCTCTCTCTCTCTCTCTCTCTCTCAGTCTCCCCTGGACTCGCTCATCTTGAGCAGGCAGTATCTCCCATGCTCTCTCTTGCATCGCTCTTTCCAAAATACATCTGAAGACTCCATTCAATTAAATATCTCTCAGCTCCAGCTGCTCCCTAAGTGAAAGGTCAAGCAAGTCCAGGAGGCTAAAAGAGAAAGGCTTGGCTTCTTCAGAAAACCTTGCCCTCCCTTCTTTTCCCTCCATCACGCAACAAAGCCTCCCCCAAGCCTGGGCTCTCTCCTAATGATCCCCACTGGTCAATCCCTAACTAGCAATGACAGTTCCCCCTAGAAGCACCACTGTGGACGAGAGCCAATCGATCAGGTGTAGGGGGAAAAAACACACATATAATGATAACCCGCAGACATAATGTCAAGCCCTTGTGCCGTCCCAATTGGTTGACATTCAGGTAGATAGAGGGGAAGCCAACTGCCTGCACTTCAAAAGGGAGGTGCAAGCACGGAGTCCTGCTGCACCAAGTGAAAACTGTTAACCCCTCTCATGCATGAATAGTAATTACCCACACTGTGGCCTTGAGAAGACCACAATTACGGTGGCCATCTCATCCTCATGACCCACACTCAATAAACATCAATGCAAAAAGCACATCATTGAGTTTTATGACTGTAAGTGTAACACAGTCAAGCTCCTCAGACAAGGCATGCTCTGACTTCAGAGTGGTTATGTGCATCATTGTCGAAACCCATCTGGATTACACACACACTGAGATTATTTATTTTTAATTGCCCCAAAGTATAGTTTAAAATAATAATCGTTTTAACAACATGGGTTCAAGTATGGTTTTACCCTTGTAACAAAGTCTTGCTTTTAATAGTTCAGCGTAGAAGACAAATGGCTCTGGTGGGACCTGGGATCCGCATGGGTTCGTCTTACTTTGCAGTGCTTTGGCAATCTATTTCTCCTCTTTAATTGCAAGCAGACAAGTGGAACCATACGTCTGCTCCATGCTGCTTGACCCAGTACATAAGTGCCATTGATCAGATGAGCTTAATACGTGGTGCCACTTTCCAATCCCTCATAGCAAAGGCGTTATCAGACGAGTTGATATGATACACCAGATCCTGCCTGCCACCCCCACTCCAGCTCAGATTAAATTCAGGGTGTCTCTTTTTGGACGGGAGGCGGACAGACGGCCTGACTCCAGTGCTAGATGAGAAAGTGCTGGGCTGGGCCATCCCCCTGTCCCAAAGTCCCATCAATAGCCTGAGGAATGGCAGCCAAGCGGCTGCAACAACAGGACACCTGATTAGAATGGAGCAGAGGGATAAAGAGAAGCAAGGGGACAGGAATGGTCTCTTAAACCCTACCCTGTCTTATTTTCGTTCTGTTCTTCTTTTTCTTTACTAAACATCGTGGCAGACTGGATGATCATGTTCCACATTATCAATACGATCTCATCCTTTGTTTCTTCCAGTCACCAGTTTTTCTTTTTATAACCTTCCGTTATTCTGCATGCCGCATATAAGTGAATCTCCAATTACAGACTTATGAAGAAATGAGCAAACAAATTTTTTATGCTAACATTTGTCAAATCTGCTTACATTTTTTTTTATGTATCTAATCCAATCTAAGCTTATCTGTCCAAACTAATTCATTAGAAAGGACTTTCATAAAATGTACAGTAGTTGGATGGACAAGACTTTATCTAAAAAAACAACAGAGGAAAAAATGATTATAATTTGTTCAATTGTGTAGGTAAATGTATTAATTATATTTAAAAATGGTGTTGATTTAAAAGTTAACATGTACCCTCTTATGGTATAGTAGGTAACACTTATCGTAAATGACAATAAAATAGCTTTTAAAATATTTTCTGACTGTTTGTATAGTTGCAAGTTGCAACCTTTTTTTTTTTTTTTTTTTTTTTTTTTACACATTTCAGAATTCTACACATAAATAAAAAGCAATTACAGGATTGTGCTGTAATTGTGACTACACAATTAAAAGACAGTATTGGTTTATAGAAAAATACCACAAATTTGTACCACTTTCTGGCAGGGGTTGGAATGATAAAGTGCATATTTTTTTTGCCCTTTTTTAGTAATTATTTGAGGTAAATGCAATCCCCTTGTATTTAAGCCTATATGCGGGGCAAAACTTTGTTTAAGTATGGAAATTTTTCAGAAGGTTGCATGTTCATACTGCAATAATGCCAATAATGCCAATATGCAATAATACTGCAATAATGCCAAGCTGGGCAAAACTCTAAACTTCTTGCTTTGTAGCAATTCTAGCCAAATATGAGTGATTTAGAAGTAGGTTTTACAGCTTCCTAGTGAAAATGTAAAGTCTGTTATTGGCAATTCTGCTACCATGAAAATTAGCGTACATTTTACTGTAATTGTTTTAAAATGTAGTTATTCATAGGTAAATTGTAAAGTTTTTTTTTTCTTCCACAAACCATGGTGGATACAAGCATTTCCAATTGAATGTACTTAAACCAAAACTCAAAGTGTACAGGGAAAACAGTTCCAAAATAAGTTTGGGAAAGAAACCTTTCTTAAAATGCATACAGTTTCCTCAAGCATGTCAGATACAAAATTTACTTGAATGTAATATCAATCAGAAGTTTCAACCAGCATATTAAAGTTAAAACTATTGGACATGAGAGGAACATTTATTTCCTCATAAACATTTGATTTTACAAATTACAGAAAAATTATCCCGTTTAGCTCACATCAGTTACCTTAAACGGAAAGAAGTGCTGTGTAAGTTATGACAAAAAGTTAGATGCTTCGATCAATCTTTTTGCCTCTTATTGATCCAGGGGTCATACTTTCCCTTGCGTCAAAAGGAAAACAAATGTTTCACTGGTCTATGATTTCTCATTATATCCATGTCTCCAATGGTCTCCATTGGTCTGTGGACACACCCACCAATCGATAGTTCTCAGTCTCTATGAATTGCCATTGTGATGATTAGAAATCGACCTGCCTCCTTATGGGAATGCTTTATATGACACGAAGACTGGTCACATATTCAAATACCACAGGAGCTTATAATTTCAGTAAATACCAAATCTATGAGCAGATTTGAATTTCCTGTATCCTTTGGGGAAAGCGTGGATATTTATATCAGCAGGCTGTGGGAGTGTATCAATTAACAGAGCAGGTCTTATATCGTTTCTTTCCAACTGCATGATTTTATGTCAGTGTTGTACAGTGTGTCACCAGAGAAGGCTCAAGCATCAAGCCTTCTATATAGAGAAAAACTTTAGTTGTACAGTTTCAACAGCTCAATCTGGTTTCGCCACAAAGTACACAACAATACTGTTACATGGAGGTACATCGAATTACATCGAATTAGATTATATTATATTATATTATATTATATTATATTATATTATATTATATTATATTATATTATATTATATTATATTAGATTAGATTAGATTAGATTAGGGCTGCACCTAATTTCTTTTAAATAACTAGTGTATTGTTTTCCCTGATTAGTTAATTTCAGTTACTTTTTCAGTTAATCTAGTGATAATTTTCTGGTTGGATGATAAATCATTTTACTAACTTGCCAGTAAATAATAACCACAACTTTGATGTTAATCTTTTTTTTTTTCTCATGAAAAAAATATGTATTTTACAAATGTGGAGTAAATCTTTTGATTACTTAAAAAAACATGCACACAGCTTTGCTTCAACTTTGGATTGAAATAAAAATAAGTGATATTTTACTGTATAAATCTATGAATAATATTGCACTTTTACAGTATCATACATTTATCACTTTAACATGAACTTTTTAACATGAAATCTATATAGATAGCTAAAATGAAAAAAATGAACTATACGTCGCTTAGGTTTAAAAGTCTATACAGGCAAAAACAGACATAAACTGTTTACAACTCGCCAATGCACTGGAAAGTGGCGTAGCCAGACTAGCTGTTAGCATCCGCAGTGGAGACGCTTCCGTTGAGTTCTTGTTTGAAACACAACTGAAAAGACTGCAGCAACTCCCAGACACTGATGCTCACCAACACTCAGACTAAACTCACTTAGGCTGCGGTCTCATTAACATGAGGTCAGAGAGAACTGGTGTGTTTTCTTTTGAGATGCTCGTGCTGCATCTGCATATTTATATACTCAACGTAATCGATTACAGTGATGCGTTGGTGCAACCATAGATTAGATTAGAATAGATTACATAACATTACATTATATTACATTACATTAGACTCTGTTAGATTTGTTATTTGTATTCAGTACTGTACATGATGAGCCACAGTTGGTAGCATGGTGGCTTTGTAGTTAACACTGTCGCCGTTCACCTCCAGGGTCCGCGGTTGATTCCCAGCCAGGTTTGATTCCCACCTCTGTGTGCATGGAGTCCCCGTGCTTTTTGGGTTTCCTCCAGTTTCCTCCGACAGTCCAAAGATATCCAGATTAGGCTAATTGGCTTTCCCCAATTAGAAAATAGAAATTCCAGTAGTGTGTGAATGAGTGTGTAAGTGTGTGACAGTTCTTGATTAGAGCTGTTTGAGGCAGGAGGTTTCAGAGACCATTGGTTGTCAAAGTATGTCTTTAAAACATAGCCAGGTTATATTTCATAGCTTACTTGTTACTTAAAATTGTTTTAAGCAGGCTATAATTATTTGGAGGAACAAACACCTATAACCTATGAATAATATCACCTACTGTATATAAATGGTGTCAGTTTGGACCTGTTTTATAGGTAAACATCTCCAGAATAAAAACCCGGAAGACTATTGTTCACGTTTGAATAATGTGCCTAATATTTGAACAATCCATAAAATAAATATGGGCTAAGAGGCAGCAATGAGTTTTATTGATGAGAAGAATTATTTGAAGCTAAACATAAAAGTAAAACACAAAAGAAGAGACGGTTTGAAGATGGAAAGACTAATACAATGATATACTAACATACCATATATCTAGCATATTGCTGCAGGAATATTCCTGGTTGCAAACTGTCACTGCTCTAAACGGTCCTCCTTTCTTAAATCAATATTACACAAGAAGTAAAATACTACAGTTTACTTAAACAATCCAGTGGAAGGATTAAAAAAAAAAAAAAAACAGCACACACTTACAGAATTCATGAAGCGTAACACATTCCTAGAAGTTGCCAGTCGTAGTCGTTTGTTCAAGTAAGTGCAAATTTCACACAACAGCAACTATATTTCCGTAACTTTGTTTAATACATTGGAAGTACGAGCTCTTGTTAAGAATATTGTTGCTAGTTAAGTTAATCTCTTTTTACAGCTTCTTTGCCCAGTCATGCGGTCTCTGAGGGACTAAGACAAGTGGCTCCCGCACGACAGGTGCTGCACTCAAAGTCCCTCGCCTCTTTTGCCCGTCACTCTTCGCTTGATTTCTAAATGGTCCCCACTTGCTACGCTTTGACTGAACTCAATGGGATTACAGCAGAGTTAATCGCTCCTGGGTTTGTCCACTTATTAGCATGTGAACTTCCCCTCGGCGGTCCATTGTTTTCCAACCTTCCATAAAGATTACCTTGGAATTGCTCTATTGTCTCCACCAACGCGTAGGAGCCTAATGAAAGCCTGCACAATGGAGATGGCAGCCGCAGTGGCGAGAGGTGCACGCGTGTTCATTAACGAAGGCGTAGGGACTGTTTTTAAAAATAGAAATGCTGGCAGGTCTCAGATTGAGCTATTAGGGATGTGTGATTGTGTGCACCGCCTTCCCCTTTCCAAAACTCCCCTTCCACACTTTATACCAGCAGGAGACACAGAAAACTGTACCACAGGCCAAAAGCAACACAGCCCAGACTGCAATAACCAGGGCATTTTTTTTTTTATATTCCAGTCTGTTACAGTGCATATTTGATAAGTACCTAATGGTGTCTGCTATTTGCTCAGTAGAAGATGTAGTTAATAAAGGAACATAAATTCATGCTGTGTTGCTAGGTGTCTGTTTCTTATGGACATAATTTGCTATGAGCATATCAGAAAACTTTAATACTGAAACATAAACAGTTATAAAAAAAATAATTAAAAAAATTTCAAGTGAAGCAAGAATTATTACAAGCTAATCGAGAATATTTTGCGCGTGTTTTGTTTCGGTCATAAGAGTGTGAAAAAGCACAAACATCAAAACATCATCTATACCGCTTTATACTGTATTCAGGGTCGCAGGGACCTGGAGTCCATCCCAGGAGGCTTAGAGCACGAGGCTGGGTACACCCTGGACAGGGTGCCAATCCATCACAGAGCACACACACATACTGTACATACACACTCACACACCACGGGAAATTTGGGAACACCAATTAGCCTAATCTGCATATCTTTGGACTGTGGGAGGAAACCGGAGTACCCGGAGGAAACCCACCAAGCACAGGGAGAACATGCAAACTCCATGCACACAGAGACGGGAATTGAGCCTGGCCGGGAATTGAACCCGGACTCTGGAGGTGCAAGGCGACAGTGCTAACCACTACACCACTGTGCCGCCTAAACATCAAAACATTATATGCATTTTTTAAAATGTATTATATCAGTAAGGATTTTATGTGATTTTGCAAAACACTACAATTCCACACTTTTGTCATAATTGATTAGTTAGTCTGTGGTAATTTAGACATGCAGTTAAGTATGAGGCGCCACGGTGGAGTAGTGGTTAGCACTGTCTCCTTGCACCTCCAGGGTCCGGGGGTGTTGATTCCAGGCCAGGTTCGATTCCTGTCCCGTATGTGTGTGTGCCCTGCGATGAATTCAGGATAAAGAGATATAGACGATGTGAATGAGTGAGTGAATTAAGTATTGTATTAAAGTTGCTAGAGTATGTCACGAGAGTACGAGAATACCATTGGACTATGGTTCTGAAGGTCCCAGGTTCAAATCATCATGAGGGACGTTATAAAAAATACAGAAACTTCAGTTTACGGCATCATCAACCACCTCCTCTACTGGTTTTAGTTTCACTTGAGTAATTGATGACAGCTCCCTGTTGAAGTAAAGGTATGCAACTGTAAAACGCCCATTCGTGCATCATTTGACTGCATAAACATCAGCGCTCCCATAAGGTTATTCTCACTTTCTCACAACTCATTATCTAGACAGCCTATCCTGTACAGGGTCATGGGAGACCTGGGGCCTATCCCAGGACATCTTGGATGGGGTGCCAATCCATCAAGGGCACTACAACACACACAATCACACCCTTGCTCACAGAAATACAAATTAGCCTGTGGAAGGAATAAATAATGTGCGTCAAAGTATGACATTTATAAAAACGAGTTGTTTGCACATTGTAATAAATTTGTAAACATAAAACGTTTGATATTGCAATCATGGAATACCTTTTATGCTTGAGAACCTAAAAGTACCTTATAGAAAATACATTAGTACATCAGTACATTATCATTTACAAGCATTGCAATTGTGTAGTAGAACTAAAGGAATATTGATAGTAACTGGTCCACCATTTTAATTAAGGCGGTTTTAATTAAGAGCGATTCATATGGTAATCACCACCCCAAACTTGACTGAAGCAGGCAGGCAGATGAGGAGCACTCATAGGAATGGTATGCTTGTGTGGCCTCCAAAAGCAAAGGAGGTCTCTCAGTCCAAAGCTCCAGTAATGAGACATTCCAACACGAAAGAACTGATACCCATTAACAGGAGAGCTTTTGTTGCATACCTCAGTCTATAATGTAGTTGCAAATGGCCTTTTATCCCAGTGAAGGATTTGTTTACGAAGGGTGCGTTTTCATTATCAGCATGAAAGGATGCTTTTGAACAGTTAATCAAGAGCAAAGATTTTGCTTAAGAGAATTTTATGGTAAGAGCACAACTAATTCAAATTATGACTTTTTTTTTTTTTCATAATGGTAGGAATTTTGTTATCTCATGGCCAGCTTACTAACATCTAATGAATCTCTCTTCATCTCCCTCCAGTTTGTTGATTCAAATCCAAATGATCCCTTTTGTGCAGCCTAATTAGTGAACCAGAAATAAAATCTCATCAAAACAGGCGACATAAATTTACAAAATTTAAACCTTAAAACCCTGTATAAGCTTCAAGCCTTTCTCGTGGTTCCAACGTCTTTTATGCCTTAAGAGTGAGCCGAATCTGACGAGAAGGTCATGCCGTTGTTTTGCGTAATTAATCATCTAACGTCCTTTCAGCAACAACTGCCAGCTCAGATTTCACGTTCAACTCAGCTACAGTGAGGGAAAACCAACAACCCAGGGATTTAAGCTTGCAGGCCTACCGAACATCACTTTACACATACGTGAGCTGCTAAGAAAAGGTCAGATGTTCCGCAGGCTAAAAGCTTCAACTTCGGCCTTCTGTTTTGCCACCACGAAGGGCGCTCACTGAGGGACTGTCAAACCAGCGCAGTTCTGCATGAGGCTCTGTCAAGAGAAGGTGATCAACCTTTAGTGCCCAAGAATTAAGTTGCAGTGCTTGCTTTACCTTAACATCACCTTAAAGGCCATGTATGTTGCTTGCTTGCTTTACCCTTTAGTCTTTTCTCCTTGGGTTTACTGTTATCTGACTTGAATATCTATTATGGTTGGAACTCTATGGTCTTCTCTAGGATAACAGATTCTCCAGATTGACCTTGGATCATGAATCTTTCAAGAGTTACAGAAATTGAAGTTTATTACGAAATCACTGAGTGACACAAAAGTGCAAGAATGAGTATGTATGGTACAGCCAAAGAGAGACACCTAGGCAGCCTGGAAGTCTAGTATATATTAGATGTAGTCCAATAAATATAAGTCTAAAATGTACTAAATGGAGTCTAAACAAGATAAGTTGGAGTAATGAATGGTAATAAATCTTTGCAAGTTCAAGTCACAACACCTTAATATAGGTACGCTATAATAAACATCTTAATTATTACCATTTTATTCAATTTACGTCCTTATCCAGAGCGACTTATTTTTTATCTCATTATACATCCAAGCAGTTGAGGGTTTAAGGTTCCTTGCTCAAGAGCCCAACTGGAACAACTTGGATGTGGGATTTGAACCCAGGACCTTCCAACCTGCCTTAACCACTGAGCTAGCCCTAACCCCCAAGTATTAAACTGCATTTGTGAATCTCAGAATTTTTCTCTTGTATATGTACTTGCTTCACATTTAAACCTAGGTAAGGTTTGTCTTTCTGCATGAAACCTTCACAGCTTCTCTAAATACATCAGATATTTCTTTTCTATTGGATGAATCGCAGTCACCTACTGTAAGATGCCGGAAATATCCTAAGAACCCTGGAGGACAACCCTTTTTTAAGATTGAAAGTGAATTCTCTGCTCAGAGTAACCTTTAATTTTTGTGGGTCATCAAAATATTCTCAGACATAAAACCCAAAATCCCCAAATATATTGTGCCAATTTTTGTGCCAACTGTAAAGCCTGGCCTGATTGAAGCTACTTCATACAGAAACTTCCCCTTAAACAGATTGAGCAGGTAGCCTCACAAATTAGACACGTTTTTACTTTTGATAGCCTTATGCTCGTGTATTTATAGTATATAACTTTGTTTAGATGAAGCTAACAACACATAGGCAGACAAACAACTGGTAAATATGAATAATTGGATAAGTGCTGTCACTTCACACCCCTGTCATGACATTTGCAGTCAACAGTGAGAAACTCGGCATCCGGTGGGGGGTTTTTATAATTAGTGAGTGTTTTGCATGATTTAATTGATCGTCAGAAACATAGGATATCCACAAGGTATTAATTACCGCCGTTCTCCATCTCCCAGTGCCACGTACCCACTTCTGTTTGAGAGGGACACATTTAAAGTGATAGTCTCTCCACTATGAAACATGAATGAGCATCCGGGGTGGCCTCAGCTTCTAACAATGCCCTGAGTCAATGCCTTCGGCGAAACGTTTCTTTGGCTTATTTCTGTACAACATCCCCCCAGCCATGAGCCGTTCTCTTTTCAAGTGTGCTACATAAAGTGGAAATGTTGAATAGAGAGAGGAAGGAGTAGTGCACACACACAGATATATGAATCAATGGCATGTTGGCATCAGGGGAAGGGAATACACACACCTTAATCAAGACAAGTAAGCATCTTTTATTTATCAGTGATTTATTATTGAGTATATATCGGCCATTAAATATTTAGGAAGTATTGCCTACTTCTTTCTTCGCCCTAAGTTTGGTCTCGGTGCACACTACCTACAGGGTATTCTCACATTCCTTTTTCTCTTTTTTTTTGCAAGTATCACTGCTAACATTAACTCAAAACTTTCTTTAAGTACCCTGGGAGTTTATGTTTCATAATTCTAACAGAAGTCCAACAAGTATAAAAAGAAAAGTTTTTTTTTTTTGTTTTTTTTTTGGAATCCTAAAGGTATACATTTGTTAAATGAGGTTTAGAACGTACAATAGAATAACATTATGGTTGATGCATGAAGGATTTCAGGTTAAAATTCTTCTTCTTCTTCGAGATTATTTTCTTTTTTCGTTCCCTTTGCATGCTGCAAATTACTTCCTAATGCGACGTGAATCATCAAAACTATGAATCACGAGCTGCAGTCCAGCAAAATCCCAACATGTTAATTAGTGACTACTAAAAGACTGACAGATGGTTAGAGGTTTAACTGGATATAGCTGCATGCCAAAAATATCAGATCAAGGTAGGAAGGTCTGACGCAAATTATCCACGTTCATATTATGATTTTAATTCCTGTAATCTCAATCAAGTAAATCTGTAGGTTTCAGCCCGAGCACGATAGTGACAGCATGGAAATCGGAGAGAGAGGCCCTTGCAAATGAGAGCAAATGAACAAACAGCCCAGTTGGCCAGCCGCTCTGCCTGAGAGACGTTTTTAATTAAAACTGTGACATTGTATCATAAAAAGCAGGAATCTAATCACGATGGAATAAGTATAATGTAATTATCGTCCAGGTTATAAATAGCTTTAATTTCATGCTTTGCAGGGAAAAAAAAAAAATGAAATGGAAATGGCATAGGGCTGTTTACAGAGATCAGCGCCACCCTCAGCCTGCGCCAAGGGACAGCAACCACGTCCAATTTCGCCTCCACCACATGTCAGTCCGCTCATTTGTCCGTCAAATGGTTCCTCACCTATCCGTCATGGAAATCATCATAAGAGCTGGGGTTTATTTGCAGAAACCAAGACCAGCTTCTGTTTCTTTATAATGGGAAGAAAAACTTGTTCACCTCTGTCTTAAAGCAGACAGAGAGGCAGATGGTTTAACACTCACACCTCCATGTTAGTCACATCAAGTGAGAACATTGGTGGAGCATAAACAAATACCTATACAGAATAAACAAGTGCGCGCACTCGCTTGGCATGGAACTGCTCGGTGAATATGACACGAAGACAAAACGAATGTTTTCGTAAAGGTGTGAGGAGAGGACATATAAATAACTGGGGTGTAACGTACATGTAAGAGGAGAAGGACGCAAGAAATCCGAATTGATAATGGTACTGCGCTAGAAGAAAGAGCAGAATCTGTATGTTTTGGTAATGATCAGAAGCAGTCCTTGAAGTGGAGTGGTCCTTGGGGAACACGGGAAAGAAGACAAATTAGACTGTGAAAGCAGGATATGTCCAGATTGAGTGGTCTGAAAGATTTTGCGAAGATTTTCAGCATGTTCATTTGTCTATGTACTGTATGTGTGTGTATATATATATATATATAGCACTGGTCAAAGGTTTGACTTTAATACTTTTGGTTAAACTATGAAATAACACATATGGCATGAGGTAAGTAAGTAACAACAACATTGATCAGATATTTTAGGACATGAAGGTCAGCTGTTCTGTAATAGTTCTTGCAAGAACAGTATTGTCAAGTGCATTTGCAAAACCCATCAACCCCATAATGAAACTGGCTCTCATGAAGACCTTCCTAGGATAGAGCTGGTATGAAGGCTCTACAGAGCATAAGTAGCAGACACATCTCAATATCAACTGTTCAAAGGAGATTCTTGCATATTTTGGATGCCTTCAGCATTGACCATGATATTCGAGTGCCCAAACTTTTGATTGGTAGCATACGCAAAAACACATATACATATACATACAGTATCGTTACCATCTTATTAGAAACTCTGACAAAGTCAAGCAGTTCCTGCCGAGACATTTTGTCCAGTCTGCTTCAACACCACTTTTGTAAATGGGATGGGAAAAGAAGTAGGATTAAGTGCAGCTCCTGAGCATCAATATCCGTGTTTAATGAAATTGATTACCATTAAATAGCGAGGACAACAGAATGACAAAAAGCTGCAGCATTGAGTTTTCTCACCTTCTGTCCTTACAATGGACTAATTAGAAAAAAAAAAGCCTTGATTGTGTCATTACAGAAAGCGGTAAATAAATGACCTGAGACTAGCCATGCACAAATCTGCATCACTTGCTGAGTTATGCACTAAGCAGTCAAGCGGAAATCCCAAATAGCCTTTATAAAGCTGTTTTAATACGAATTCTTCCTACAGCCATAATAATTATGCTGTCTCTGAAGAAGATACTGCTGCGTTTATGTTTATGGCACCACCAAACTCTAAGCCTCATTTATTTTCCTTTATTTTGTGTTACCACCAGCCCTTCGTTTGTTTGCTATCGATGCCGTCGCATTAATTTCGCCTGCAGTGACATTCTGATAGGAGCAGAACAGATGGAAATACAGGATTGTCCCGGCAAAATTCGTCATGAAAAATGCATCCGACACCTGTGTAATTTGCCTAATCATCTTTTCCTAATAAGCTCCCGCCATTAATTATGCACGACTTCCACAATGCAATCAAGATAAAAGTAAATCTGATGACTTAATACCCTTCAAAATAATTGGTTCGCCCCCACCAGCCTGCACCCCATCTCTGGGACAGCTTCTCTTTTGATTCTTTCTTTCCCTTGTTCCTCCTGGACTTTAATTGGGATTAGAGAATATAAAATGCATGCTATGGAGTGCACAGTGTGTCAGCGTACGCCTGACAGGGGTTAGGCCTGCTAGGCGACTGAGGATAGGAAGTTTCCCCATTGCTTTATCGTCGGGAGGGGATCCGAAAGTACAGGCCGACTTAAGGATATCTCTCTCTCTCCCTCTCTCTCTCTCTCTCTCTCTCTCTGTTTCTCTCTCCTTGCTTTTAAGTTCTGCCTGCTCTGCTCTTGCTGGCTGTCTCACTGCAGTTCACAGATGCAGGTGTGGATGGGCGCGCGTTCAGTGCGGCAGCTGCGAGTGTCATTCGGAGAGGCTTTTGGAGACCTAATGAGAGTCAACCTTTGCGAGCACGCTGTCTTGCCGTGCGTCCCACCTGTCACTTCGTTACGGCTGGCGTGTGTCTTGAATTAACTGGGCTAAATGGACGGTGAAAGGGTGGCGGGGGACTGCCACCAGCTTGTGCTGAGGCTTAAAGCTGAATGTGGGGCAAAGCTGGCTTCTTCAAAACTGAGCGCGGAGCTGCACAATGAGCCTTATACTGTATAGCCATGTCCTTTTTTTTGTATAGTTTTGTTTAAATGTTTTCATGGAGGTTTGCAAAAAGTCCCAATAACATTTATGCTGATAAATGACAATCAGCATCTTCATAGCACATCTAATTTACATTAAGTGATACCATTGAAAATGACAAAAAAGATTTAGCCTTCAATTTGGATCAGTCTCCACCTCGTCCTTTCAATAAATTAGTTGGTTAGACGGCTTACACCCTACTGTGTCCTAGTATCTTCAAAATTCTTGATGCATTTCCAAGCCTTATTTTCCCTTCTCTGACTATCGTCACTATTACTCTTAGTATATTTAGTACATACAAGTGATGCTATCTGCTTGTGCTATGACCACCAGGTCCACTTCTAAAACAAAGCTCACAGCGTCCTACCCCGCCTCATTTTGCATTATGCACTAAACATTCCAGTAATGCAGCTCAGCCAATGCAGTTCACTCATTGCACCTCACTGACTAACATACAGGTCCCTCACCACTTTATCCTGTATTCAGGGTCGCGGGGGGCCTGGAGCCTATCACAGGGGGCTTTAGGTGGGCAGAGGCGCGGTGTGCCTTGGACAGGATGCCAATCCATCGCAGAGCACACACACATATACTCACTCACACACTACGGGCAATTTGGGAACGCCGATTAGGGAGGAAACTCACCAAGCACGGGGAGAACATGCAAACTCCATGCACACAGAGACGGGATTCGAGCCTGGCCGGGAATTTTGCCTTTTCTTGTTCCAAGTTTCACAATTCTCATGTGCACCTGGAAAAAAAAAAAAAAAAAAAAAGCTATTTAAACATGTAAATGCAATCTGTAAAAAGATTTCACATACCTCATACCAGTTCTACAATTTAGAATAGTTATGCCAGTTAGACAATTCATTGTGGCCTGCTCTCACAGCTACAACAATACTCCAGCCCTTGGCTCTGAATCTTTCAAAATCTCTTTGCTTTGTAGCACGTTGCTAATCCTCAGCATAATTAAATCCCTGCTACTTTTCAGATTTCCTAACAAAGCCTGCAATTTCTGATTCCCCCAGCATTACACCTTTGATCAGCTGCCTCACTCCTGGCGAGAGGCTATAGTTAATAGGAGTTAATGTTTCTCTCGGCTGTGTTGCCTGCAGAGTCCTGCGCTAAACCCACATCAATGGTGATTACAAGAGCATGTGTGGAGGCGTGCTTTAAAACACTTCTGCTCTTTGCTTAGCGCTGGCCAAAGGCCGAACGCTTCTGTCTGCCCTCCTTCCCTGGAGTTTAAAAAGCATCGAACAATCCACAATTGCCCATGTAGCCAGGTGGTAATTAGGTTCGGACCATTCAAGGTGACATGGCCATTTCTTTTTCTGCAGCACAAATCTATTCAAGATCAATGGGTTAAAATAAAGGCAGGGAGCAGAAAACACCTGAAATGTTGTTGTGGCTTTGCTGAAGGGGTGCGATGCCAGCGAGATTGGCGATTAACCTCAGTCCAAGGGACAAAGATAAGTTAATTGTAAATCTGCGATTGAAAATGAAAATGTTTTTCGAGCTGGAAGAAGAAGAACAGCCTAACATAATTGAAAGGTATCACAAACCTCCTACACACACACACACACACACACACACATACACACGCAATCATAAGTCCAGAGGATAATCAAGATCTACCTGTGCTGTACTCTGGAAAATTCCAACCTAAAATGAATCCAGTATGAAAGTTGCTGCTTTAAAAACCTGCACAGATGCACTGATGTGAACTGAGTAGCTGTTTATTGGAGCTTTTACTTCATTAATTTGGAGACCGCTGAAGTGTTAATCAATGTCGTTGCCGGGGCGACGGAACAAACAGCGAGGGTGCTGCTAATTGGGCTTTATTGTTTCAGACAGAACAGGAAGAGCAAAGAGGGCTTCGGGTTGATGTCTGCTCATAAAGACCGACGCTCCGGTTTTTTTCGACTGCTGTCTCCCCGGCAGATTTGGCCGGGTTGTTGTTTGCATTAACAAATTCGAACACCTTGTGACTGTTTTAATCAATTGTTGGAATTATGGTCAGACTTGTTCTCAGGGCTCGTTCAAAGCTACCGATCATCATTTATCCGCGTACCTCCGTGCTCCCTAGTACAGGCCATGCGGCTGCCTTGAACTTCCCATCCTACTGTAGAATCGGTCGACACGGGCTTTAAATTACGGCGTTTAACTCGAAAGCTTTGTTACTGTCTCCACTTGTCCTTCTGCGCAGCGTTTTCATCTGGCGGTATAATGAAACTAGCAAACCATCTATGAAAAAGTGCAAGTGTGAGGAAGGATGGAGAAATCAATAGGAAGTTTTAATAGCTTTTATGTGGGTAACGACAGAGGAGGTTTAGAGGCTAGGGCAGGGGTTAATGGTACTATCAAGACATAGACCAACTTAAGTGCAAAGGAAAGGTCTACCACCAGAGGTTAATTAACCTTTTTAAACCCCAAAGTGTCGGAACACACATACATATTGAATGGAAACTGCCACAAAAAGCCTGTAGGTCACGGTTAATACATTCTGCGAGTTACAATTAAAACATCATCAGACCACTCTAGATCTCGATTTAAGAGCCATTTATGAGGTACAAACTCAGAAGGCAATTTATTACAGTCAAAAGCTATCTGAACAGAGGGCACGAGGGTTACCAGATATATAATTTGAGTCAATGGCAAAGTGGCTAAAGAGATAGTGAGGGCCAGTGATGCAGGCTTGAAGAAATCCCTGACTTTTCTTTCTTTTCTGCATATTTCAGCCACCGCACTTGCCACACACTCAGGTCAGGGCAAAGAATAAGAAATTAATTAACTACCATGCCTGCATCATTCAAACACCTATACGGTAGCTAAATTACATGAGTCCTAGAACGAGCTCTGATTGCAAATAGATATTTATTTAGTTATTTATTTATTTATTTATTTTACCTTTCACACCGAGAAAAAGATCCGAATTAACGTTCATCTCCCGAGTCAAAAAGGAGACGGGATGAATGGCACATTTCAATGACATGTTTCTCACCGCTGAGCCTCGATCTTAATTGCTTTTATGAGTTTGAATCGAATTGACGTCTTTACTTACAGTATGTACTTACTGTACACGGACCTTGACATACTTATTAAAAAGCTGTTATTTTGTGTTTGTTTAGCTTCAAGTGATATCAAATGAATAAATGATGTTCTATAGGCTCCATGCTCAAACTACAGGTTTTTTCAAGGAATGGTGTATCGCTAACTGACAGACGATCCACAAAAACAACAAGACGAAAAAAAAAAACTCAGCTTAGTGAACTGAGCAAACCAATGATGGAGAACTTTGAAAACATGTTCGCGAGGGGTCGTTCACAGACTTTACACACACACACACACACACACACACACACACACACACACACACACACACAAAAACAGTGAAAAGGTGCTCAGAATGTTGATGAAATATGAAGCCAAATCTAAAATCTATAATTATTAGCACCCAGTACTTTGAAATGCAGAAAACAGATGCATAAAATGAAAAGCACATGCAATGAATGGCATTTAAGATTTCAATATGGTAGAAAATTGTTGAATAATATTATATTAAGCAAGGTGTGAATGGAGTCAAACTAAGTCTGTAATGAGTTTGAGGAGAAATGAGTGGTGATAAGTAGGTTTTGGAGCCGTTTATTTATTTATTTTATTAGTAACATCTGTACATTCAGTGGGTACTTTCCATGAGACAAAACATGTAAAAATAGGTCTAGAGCTATACTGTAGGTAACATTTACATCAAACTAAACATTTCAGAGACTTTTATTAGGTCCTGTTTATTGTACCAGCAGTCTACTACTTCCAAAAAATTGCTGTTTACTCAAAAAAACAAAAAACATCCACTAAGTGCTGTCAGGTGAACCAGTACGTTAACTGCAGATGGTAATGCCTTGTTGATGACCACTGGAACCAGGTAGTTAAAGACTGAAAAAGGACTCTTTTTAATCTTTCATTTTCCAGTGTATACATTCTACTGCTGCCACGAGGGGTGTTCAAGTCAAACTGGGACTTTTGATTGTGCGGAATGACAGACCACAGTTATGAGAGTAGAAACTACCCTTATTTCTCGATGGTTACTCTAATGCACTTATTCCAGGGTTTCACTAATGCTTGGACACCATCAAGGCAGAAATTTTCTCAGCCATGATCAGACTGCCTGCTTCACATCTGAAACCCTGGCCTTCTAGGAACTCCTTTAATGGCCCAAAAAGAAAAAAAGAAATGGCTTGGAGCGAGGTCAGGACTGTAAGGGGGGATGTGGCAGCTGAGTTTCTGTAATGTAAAAGTGATATTCGTGAATGATTGTGTGTACAGTTACTACAGGCGTCTCTTCTGCAAGATGGTGACATTGATTTTCAAGGGTCAGACGTTCCACTTGCTGAATGTTTATGAAAATAAACTGCAATGAGCTCGAGCTACCTTAGCCAGGATCATCATAAGCTGACATACTGTACAGCCTTTACCCCTTAAAATCTTTGCACAATTAGGATGTTTTACTGCGACTAAGTGTCTCTTTACCATACTAATCTTCTATAAATGTCAATCGGTTTTACGCCTTCATTCGTGGAAAATTCCATCACCAGTCCCGGCTTGACTTGAACACGCCTTATATTATTGGTTGATTGCGTCATCGCATTAATAAGAATGTTTTCCAATAGAGTGGACAGGAAGTGTATGTATCCATTGTAAATAAAATTTGTAATTACTACAATACTTCAATTATACATCTAATAGTACCAATATTTTACTAAATCTGATTGGCAATAGTAGTGAATAGAGATTATCGCAAATGAATATCACTTGCTTTTTTGGGGGGAAATCGATGCCCATAATAAAATCTTGATTAATAACCAGTGCTGATACCCATATGATATTGTTTTCCTCTAAAACTTCTCAAAAAATGTTTTTCAACTGGTATTCTCTTTCAACTGTTCAACTTTTCTCCTATTCCCTGACTGCTACAGTAGCTTTGCTGTAAAGAGTTTCTCCCCAAGGCCAGACTTTTCCAAGGGAAAACTTCAGCACAAAAATTTTCTCCCCTTTTTTTTTAAGAAAAAAAAGCATCCATTGCATTGAACAACAGTCAAAGTGGGCTGGGGGGAGTCAAAGTATAAAATTTGATAAAAACTCATGAAGATGTGGTTCAAACCATTTTCCCGTGTGTCCCGCAATCCCTACTTTCCTGGTAAGTCCCAGAAGGCTGCACATCTACACCCAAAACAAAGGCAACAAAGAAATCCCCACTGGAAGCTTGCTGTCCTAAGCTGGAATGCTGCTTTCCATGCCCATGATGTAATGAACCTGCAAGGCTCCCCCCTAACGAAAAATATTCTCTTTCTTTTCCACCTTCGCTACACTTTTGGGGATGTGCCAGTTCCTTTTGACTCCAGGAAGAAAGTTTTTTTTTTCCCTTTTCTCCTCTGCATACTGCAACGTGTCTTCCTCGTTCTCTCTCAGTGTAAGCTCGGAGATGGAGCCTGCTCGTGCCGGCTCGGCTCTCGCACCCACACTCCCGCAATGAGCACTATTCCCATGGTGCGCTCTTTCCAAGTAATTGCCCTGTTTTTTTTCTTGTTTTTTTTCCCCCGAATGCACTGGAAACCGGCGCCACACCGATGCTGTACTTTAATTTGTGGGTAAATAGGCTTTCTGCTGAGTTTAAAAGCGTAGAGCGCACTGGGGGGAATTAGCCGTGGAGAGGTATAGGGAGCCTGGGAGAAATCATTAGAAAGAGGAGGCACCTTGTTTCTGGCTGTGCATCGAAGAAAACAAGCGAGAAGGGTAATGTTGCAAACATGGCTCATGGCAATAAGTAGGCTGACCTGAACACGATGCTGTCATCACATTTCACCCAGTGAACGGCGCTGCCAATCAACAGCCTGGGGTTCAGCAAAACACCTCATGTACAGACAATCCTGCTTTTGCATAAAGTTATGCAGGATAGCATGGAACCTAATTTACAACCGGATTAGTGTAAACATATTAAGTATGCCGGTTCAAACTTTGAACCGACACAAATGCTGAAACAAATTGCATGCACACACACACACCCAGAAAGTCCTAAAGGTATTGCATTAAATATATTCTCGATAAAGGTTAAGAGTACAGTATGTACTGTATGGGTCTAAAAACCCTGCAGCAAACAAAATATTGTTAAAAATGCACAAATCGTTTTAATATTAAACGTACACGCACATTTATTGTCTCATAAAGAATTATTAAGACAAAGTGTCCCACAGCGAACCGAAGGTTCGGCTACAACTCCAGGCTGTGTAAACTCTGGCACAGACAAAGTCTTTTGAAACGCGGTAACCATCTGTGACTCAGATCCCCAAGGACGGCCTTTTGAGAGTACTCAGTTAATTAACCACACTGCAACCTACATGTTATCTTTCATACGTACAGGAAACATTAGCGAGTGTGTGTGACCCAAAGTGCACAAATGAGTGCAGGGATAAGAGAGGCTATTTGTCCCAGGGAGAAGAAAAACAAGCTGCTCAAATGTATTTCCGTGAAATTTCTGCCACATTTTCTAGGACGTTTGTTTCACACACACACAAAATAAAAAATTTTTAAAACATATATAAGTTTGCTACAGTATTCAGCAGTCAGAATTCTGTGGATCGTTTCAATGTACTGTGTTTACGGTGAAGTCACATATGAAGTAGTCGAATCGTGATAATTAAAGCAGACATATCAGGAACAGCAGAGTGCTAATAATATGTTTGAATGAAACAGGAGCACACCCAGGCCTTCTTTACATACTGTAGAATCGCTTCGAAAAAAGACGGAATATCAGGGGAGGATAAATGCATCGTAATGAGGTAAAAGAAAGCTAAAAATAAGGCTGCAGTGAAGTGAACCAACTGCTGTTAACTTCTGTTAGAATAATCCAGCCTTTTTTTTTTTCTTTATTTTTTTTTTTAAACAATCAGCGAAACAGTTTTGGACACATTTTATCACTTCTACATAACATTAAAAATACCACTATTAAAAAAAAAATACACTAAATTGCTTTTATAAATTACCAGATTTTAAAGACTTTAAATGTTCACGTTTATTATAAACAACGCCATTTCAATTCATGCAATTTATTTAATTTGAATGAACTACAGTATCAGCCCACAGTGCAAGTAAGCATCTCCATATTTTGGTTGACCAGAACAGAGTCACTGTTGGGTTGCCCAGAACAGAGAGAGAAGAGTCACTAGGGTGGTAGTAAATGTAATGTACTGTACTAATATACAGTATGTCCAGCTAGTTAAGCAAAAGTCATAATCCTTACCCTTTACTAATGCAGCTTTTTCACAAAGTAACTGGCAATAGTTTGCACAACAAACAAAAACCAAGAACGTGCAGCACTGTGCAAAGCACTGATTTTTACATTTTTTATTTTTTTATCATTTGTCCTTACAAACTGCCTGGTCTGGATCGCCATGGTTTAAATTAAACTACTAGTTTGTTAATATTTTTTTAAAAATCAAACCAACTAGAAATATTGCTGGCAGGCACAAACAGAAATGCAGACTGCTCAAGCAGGATAAAAAAAAAATCAATCCCAAAACTAATTACATTTATGACTTTCTTTGCTACAGAGATGAAAGCTGCTAATTATTATGTATTTTGAGAAGCGTAATTAAAACGGGACAATTAAAACTATTGATCGGCTACAGTTTCAGTCCTCTATATATAATTGTACATTTCTTATAAGAGTTTATAATGAATTTAAGAGGCAAGAATCGATACTTTAAAAGACTTATGTTTATCATTTATTTTTAATATTGTATTAATTATACACCACATGTATACTGTACACCTATCAGCCATAATATTACTAAACAAAATAATATGCGTGTATCCTTGTGCCATCAGGATGCCTCTGACCTTTCAGGACATGACCTCTGAGGTGTTCTGTGGTGTCATGACGTTGGTGGTGGATCCTTTGGGTGTTGTGGGTTGCACGGTGGGGCCTACTGTACTTGGATCAGACTTGATTGTCTGGTGCATCCCATGGGAGCTCAATCAGATTGGGATCTGGGGAGTTTGGAGGCTGGGAGGGTGGCCTTGGGCTCTTTACCTGCTTGGTCCAATGCGTTGCAGGCTGTGGTGCACTTGGTGTTCTAGTGCCTTTCTATCATGTCCAGCATTTTATATAGGCATTTTTTTTTTTTTTTTGACTTTTATGTAGGCATGGACTGTATTGGCTGACCTTTGATCTCTACAGGCATGAATAACCATGGGTGTCCATGATCCTGTCACCAGTTCACTAGTATAGTTTATAATCAGTGTCAATGTGTTAACATTATGGCTGATTGGTGTATAGGACTAAAATTAAAAAACAAATATCTTGTAGAAAAACTGTAGCCAATCAATAGTTTTTTTACTGTCTTGTTTTAATGCAGCATTCCTCCCTGAAGCAAATCAAGTCTTAAAAATTGCTGTCCGGTATATTCCTTGAATGGAGCATTTGTTCTTACTGTTCAGCAATAATCTTACAGCTGTAACCATTGATGGACTCCATTTGCCTTGATAAATTACTTTCTTATAGCTTCTATGGTGATGAAATTCCTCACCATACTCATCACTTACTCCTCTGCAGTTTGTTGGGGGAAAATCAGCCAGAAAAAGGCTTAAAAATATAGCAAAAGTAGAAAGATGTACAGTATATATGATTCTACTTATGTGTTTAAGCCGTTTAGCTACACTTTACAACCTGTTGACGTGAACACTCAGGTGATCTCATTCATTCCCATCAGGCTCGTTAATATTTGCACAGCAGCAACTAGAACATCCTGACAATTATAAGCATTATTTTCATTTTCAGAGTTGTTTCTGAAGACTTTTGGCTGTAAACGAGTGTTATGATGATCAGAGCCGGAGTGAACAGGAATTTCTACCTCTAGATACATCATTGAACTTCTTATCTGACGAACAAACACGAATAAACAGCTGTCTCAGAAGTCTGGGTTAATCATTTATCCATCCATGCCATCTATTATCATCATTTGTGGTTAGTGGGCAAGCTAGTTTAATGAAACTAGTTCTGTATGTCACTCTTCAGGCTGGACTTTACCTTCCACCATCCGGCCACAGTATATGCTACATGACTTTATTTTTCATGTCTAGTATATTTTGTGAGCAAACCATGAAATTTTTACTGTTCATCCATAAGAAGTGAGGTCCTTGTTAAACTCCATGTAAGAGATTGCGTTATTAGTCATCGTCTTTTATAATAAAAAGTGATTACAGAATGTAAAAACTTATGCTCACACTGCGTACTGATAGGTGGCTACATTTGTTATTTCTATTTTTCAAGTCAGATCATTTTCTAATGGCTTGATGCCATACTTGCTCCAATTTTTTCTCCAAAATGCACTATACGGCTTAATACTGTATACAGGGTCGCGGGGGGCCTGGAGCCTATCCCAAGAGACTTACTGTAGCGCATGAGGCAGGGGACACCCTGGACAGTGTGCCAATCCATCGCAGGGCACACTGGACATCACCACATAGACACACTCACACAATACGGGCAATTTGGGAACACCAACTAGCCTAACCTGCATGTCTTTGGACTGTGGGAGGAAACTGGAGCACCTGGAGTAAACACACCAAGCACAGGGAGAACATGCAAACCCCATGCACATGGACCCGAGGCGGGAATCGAACCTGGACCCTGGAGATGCAAAGTGACACTGCTTACCAGTAAGTCACCGTGCCGTCTCCTCTAAACACTTCTTGGAAAAAAGGAACAATCCGCCTAGTTTTTGTTCATTACACCCTCAACTTTATTTCATATGCATCTTCTCAAGATGACATTTTCTGTATGTGGAAAAATATTAGCTCGAAAAGGGATTAGATTAAAGAGCTGTGACACAACTGTCTCTGTGTGCATGAATATACAGTACAGTCTTGGCTAGAAACATGTCAGCTCCAGCCTTGCTTCTCCATACAGTACCTTTCTGTGCTTCTTAAACCATTTGTGGTGCAGCTGCATCTGGTGCGTGTTGCATTTTGTTGTCCATCAAAATAGTCCACTTTAAGGCATTTATTACCAGCAGATGAGGAGTCAGAATGAAATATTTGATTAATATCTTTTTCAAATTTGAAAGATACCCATTAACATGTTTGTCCTCGCATCCCCTTGTGACTGCAATGCTATAGTATTCTCCCTCTCAAGAGCTGGTCAGAGACACTCAAAGGTCATCGGGTCATTCCATATTTACATTTGCCTCATTTAGCAGACACCCTTATCCAGAGTACTTTCTGTACATCGAAAAATATGCAGATGTTTCTGAAATGTCAACTTCAAGAAGCTTTTTCAGGCAAAGTGGATGACTGCGGTAGAGTTAAATGTCACAGTGTAACTATATCAAAGTATATAACTGATAGAACCGAATGTATCCACCTACACAAAAAAGGCAAAAAAAAGTCAATCTTTTCAAAAATGATTAGAAACATGGTGTCTCGCCATGTGTCCGAAAGCAAGCAGACAGACTCAGAAACCCATCATGACCATAGCATCATATGGCACGATCTGGGTTAAGAATGAATGAGAGCTTAATAGTAAGGTCACAGCATGCAGCGATGCACCAAGCATAACTCTTAAACATTCACACACATTCACATGCATTCACACTCTTCCTCCCACAGTTAACAAGCAGCACCAACACATAATGTCATTTTAAGAGTTTAACTTCAGATTTGTTTTCTAGCGAGAGCGTGACAGGCGGCCTCTCCCTGCATGGAGTGCAGCTTTTTTTTTCTTTTTTCTTCCCCAACAAAAAAAAAGTTTCCTTTTTCTGATTTCCATTCCCAAAAGTGGCCGACTCTGACAAATGCAACCGTGATGGACGTCACCATGTCATAAGCACAACACCGGCGATTCCCAAACGCCGTGCACACCGCACACAAATTCAATATCCACTCATTCTAATGCTTGATGGCTGAATGACAGCTTTCAAGAGAGTTAGCGTCCCCCATCGTCAATTAGGAGCAAACCTCATTGACACGCATAAAACCAAGCCATCCTGCAGTTGTGGCAATTGCAGCCATGACAGTTTATCATTATCCATGAAAACCGCCGGGTTTTGCAAGCACTACACTTTTTCAATGGCCCTCCTCAAGTGAAGAGTCACTCAATTTTTGTGTGTCTATTAATTTGCACATGATTATTATTATTATTTTTTTCTCAGGGCCAAACACTCATTTAATTTAACTCCCTTGAACCAAAGCATTAATTGTGCTTTTACATTTTTCCTCCCATCCTTTTAGTAGGCTTATTTTTTAACTAAACTGTAAAATATAAAATTAAAATTTTTTTATATTTAATTAAAAAAAAAAAACAGAAAAATCTACTCTTGGTAGATTGAAAAAACAAAACACCACTGTTAGGTTAGTCTACTGTGGGGTCAAGCAGAAGAATCCCAAATCTTCAGCTATAGATTTCACCAAAGTTGCTGCATTGCAACATCATTAAAGTGTAAAATTCAGCCATATACTTCACATCAAATGTGAACACAGAAACAGCAAACTATCTTTCCATTTCTAATCCATTAAATTAATCTATGGCCCATAAAAAGAAACACACACACACACACACACACACACACACACACACACACACACACACACACACAAATAACATGTGTGTTTTTCTTTTTATGGGCCATAGATTAATATAATGGATTAGAAATGAGAAAAAACATAATTATATGGTGATAAACATACACTACCCGTCAAAAGGTTTGGACACACCTTCTAATTCTATGGTCTTTCCTGATTTGTATTTCTTTCAACATTGTAAAACAATGCTGGAGGCACCAAAATATGCAATAATCTCATTTGAACAGTTGACAGTGAGATGTATCTGCTACTTATCCTCTTTAAAGCTCTATAAGGTGTTGTAAATTGGTGATTGTTGAGGCTGGTAACTCTAAATGAACTTCTCCTCTGCAGCAGAGGTCAGTTTTGGTCTTGCTTTCCTCATGAAGACCTGGGAAGGTCTTCATGAGAGCCAGTTTCATCATGGTGCTTGATGGGTTTTGGAAATGCACTTGACACAATACTGTTCTTGTAAGGACTATTCCAGAGCATCTGACCTCCATGTCTTAAAGTAACAACTGACTGTTGTTACTTAAGGACCTAATGCCATATGTTTTATTTCATACTGTAGCTTAATCCAGTATTGTTGTAGAATGTAGAAAATAAATTCAAACTCCTGTCCAAACTTTTGCCTGGTACTGTATCCATATATTTATATCCAAATGCAAACATGATATAAACTCAACCTGGAGAAGCAGTGATCATTTTTATTGATTCATTTTTAGAATGCTTGGCAGAAATGTGTGAAAAGTGTGAATCTTAGGGGGGAAAAATGCAGGAATGGAAGAGTTTTAATTACAAGCAGGTGTTTTTGAAAAAATAGACTAAAAGTAAATTGTAAAAAAAAAAAAAAAAATGTAGGCAAGAACAAACAAAAATAATAACTGTAAAGGGGGAAAAAAAACACTGTAACATCTGTACCTCAAAGAACAAAATTTTAAGGTTATGGCCATAACCATATTTAGGTTTAAATCCAAATACAGTTAAAAATACAAATATTTGGAGCATGATAAAGATTGAATTGCATTTCATCTCTAATATTCATAAATGTGCCTTAATATTATAGAATTCCTATAATAGGACTTCTATAATAGTTTTTTCCTTTTTTTTTGTTTCAGTTTATGTCTGTCTCACTTACACTTAATCAGAAAAACTGTGTTCATTCCAGGACTCTTATTCACAATATGCACATCCTCAACATCATTAAAACACATATATTGTAGCACTCTTTTTTACTATACACCGATCAGCCATAATATTAACAGCCTGTTAACATTAACACATTAACATTGATTATCAATCATATACCAGTAAACTGGTGACAGGATCATGGGCACTCACGGCTCATTTATGCTTTATGTGTGGATCAAAGACCAGCCCTCCAGGCCTGATCCCCCAGAAATGCCAATGCAACACTAATCACTGAAAAAAGTCAATGCTGGCTAAGATAGATAGGCACCAGAACCCAGTGCACCACAGGCCACCACACATGGGAACCAGCAGGCAAAAAAGAGCCAAAGGCCACCGACCCCGTCCCCAGATCTTAATTCAATCAAGCACACATGGACAAACAACCCCAGCACCCACAGCACCCAAAGGATCTGCCTCCAATGTCCTTGTGCCAGACACCACAGAAAACCCCCAGATGTCTTGTAAAGTCATGCTCTGAGGGCCTAGAGCTGCACACTGGGAACCTACATAGTACTGGGCATTATATTATGGCTAATCATTGTGTATAGTCAAAGAAGTGTTTCATAAGGCATAATTGTTTTAATTATTATTTATACTAATGAAAAAACCCATTAGTTTCGATGTAATTAAGATAGGTTCACCCTGTAGCTTGGAGTATACTAGATAAGAATATTTCTCTGATGGATAGATTTAATTTAATTACAAACTGTAGATGGTTAGATTTCATTTGGCCAAAGACATTTATATATACACAGGGTTGTACAGTATTAATGTACTTGGGTAAAAGTCTGACTAATGTAGGACGTTGGACTGTAACCTTAGCAGCACAGCCTTCAGCAGGTTCAGCTTCCATGATGGTATCAGTCATTGTTGGTTCTATTGTGATGACAAAATGGGCCTTCTGCGCTTAGTAGTCGGCAAAATACATGCAAGATGTCACCAACTTGAACGAGTACCGAAGATGCTTAGAAGAAATGTATTGGAGAAAAAGTATACATTTTATTTAGGAAATGTAGTGGAGTACAAGTGAAAGTTGCTAGAAATATAAATAATTAAGTAAATTACAGTCATTCATTGATTCATCTTCTAGACCACTTATTCAGCACAGGGTCATGGGGACCTGGAGCCTACTTAGGGCACAAGGTGGGGTACAGCAAGAAGCACGCACGCACATTTAAAGAAAACCTTCTTAAATATTTCAGATGTCAATGATATCTGATATTATCGTATAATTTTTTTGTGTTAAATAATAATACTAATGGCAGCACAGTGGCATAGCGGTTAGCACTGTGGCCTCGCACCTCCAGGGTCAAGCATTTGATATACATGGAAATTGCATGATCTTTCCCCGTGCATGCTGGGTTTCCTCCGGGTGCTTCGGTTTCCTCCCACAGTCCTAAGACATGCAGATTAGATTAACACACGCTCCCAAATTGCCTGTAGTGTGTGAGTGGCATGTGTTCTAAGTTGCCTGGGATAGGTTCAGGTCCTTTACAACCCTGTGTAGGATACGCAGAATAGAGAATGAGTGAGAGCGTGAATAATAATAATAATAATAATAATAATAATAATAATAATAATAACTGGAGTTTTCATACTTCATTTCATTTATTCATGCAGGTGGGCTTATGAAGGCTTATGAGGCCATTACTCCTTTCCTATATAAAGGTCACAATTTGTGTGTGTGTGTGTGTCTGCTGGTTACTTTACTTTGTTATTTTGGATACGTGTCTGCCAGAACAGTGAGACATACAGTATAGAGACGTACTTTGCGAATGGCTCTAATCAGGGTCACTAAATATACTCATTGGACCACTCTCGCAAATTGCTTTTGAAATCCTTTGACTACCATTCCATTCCTTTTTCATTATAAGCCTCCTACTAAAATCCGCATTTCGCTATTATTACATTAGCTCGATAAAATTCTTAACACCCACGGTCCTACAGCGGCTCTGACACGGCGAGGCTAGAAGTGAAATGGTGAATAAAAGCTTGGATTTGTTTTTGGTTGCGAGTAATTAAATGTGTTTTTCGGAGCTGCAGCATTGCTGCTCATGACATCTTCAAGCGCAGGGTTACCTTCACTTATTCTTCTGAATGATTCATAAGCTGAAATTCAATATTATTGGACTGGAGTGAGAGGACTCCAAAAAGTTGCACTACAAAACACTGCATTCTTTCATCTCGTGAAGTTTTTGCGTGGAGCAAGGGTCAATTAAGAGTCCTCTGGCAATGGTGAGGATGAATAATGCACCACGGGTCTGAAAAACCTTAGAGAGTTGCTTTACTTGTGTAGATTATCGACTCCAGTAGCAGTTTTTTTTTCTCCCCCTCCTCTCCTCTCTCCTCAGGTGAAAAAGGACCCTTTGTCTGTGGTGTGTCTCTCACTGTGTATGCCTCAGTCGCCTGCAGGCAAAATGGGCCTAATTTGCACAGGTCTGTTCTGGGGCCAATTATTATAATACCAAATGTTCTGGAAACATGATTAAATAAATACATAAACAAATAACACAAATAAATAAATAAATGGGGATCTTAACAAGATCATCACATGCTCAAAAAAAGCATGATTATTATTGTCTGCCTGGAAAGTTTAGCTCTTTAGTATCTTAACAGTGGCAAAAATCTAATATGACTTCGCTTAAAGGGAAGTAACAGGTCATAGGATTTTGTAAATACTTTTATTTATTACTCCAAAAAAAAAAAAAACATCATCAGAAGTACAGACTTTATGTTTTAGTCACAATCAAAAAAACGAATTGTTCCTCACACTGACATTTTAGATATGATCTGGTTTTCATTTAATCAAGACCCTAGAAAAACTGGTACTGTACTCCAGGACATGGTGCATCATTAGATCCTGCATGGGATTTTGCAGACAGAACCCAACATCTTGCTGCATGAGGCGTGGGTGATAATCACTGCCGAGGTTATGCATCTTAATTCAAGAGCAGTGTAATTTACAATGTTTCTTAAGAAGACGAAAAAAATGACATTATTATTATTCTGAAATATAGTGTGTCGCCTGGTTACCTTCATATAGACAACACTAGATGTCAGTGTTCCTGCTAATGTGGGTTACTGGGGTTTGTTTGCTGATTTGTGGATTTTTGAGGGTCAGAAATATGATCATGTGAAAGGATAAACCTTTAATGTTAAAAAGGGGGAGGCTGACTCACACACACACACACACACGCACACACACGCACACACACGCATACACATCAGTGAATGCTGATGAAGCTGAGAGAGCAGGACAGACTGAAGGACTAAAGCTGCATCGTTCTCCTAATGTAGAGATGAAGCTAAATCCTGATTCATTACTCAGTTGAAATGACCATAATGAAATAAGTTAAAAGAAAAAAAAAGGCAACACTGCATGCCATTATATTATAATTAAAGACTTCATGTAAATATTTGGATATTCAGATTGGATTACTCACTCACTCACTCACTCACTCATCACCTATACTGCTTAATCCTGTATAGAGGGTCGCAGGGGGCCTGGAGCCTATCCCAGGAAACTTCGGGCACGAGGCGGGGTACACCCTGGACGAAGTGCCAATCCATCGCAGGGCACACACACACACACACACACACACACACACCAAGGCTTATCTAGACTTGCCACTCTCATATAACTTCCTTGATCCATTCTACAGTCTTGTGGATTACATTATTTTCCTCTGCAAAACAAAAAAGCTACCTAGCTGCTAAACTTCGTGCAAGGTGTTATATTTCCCTAGGGTAACAAACCCTTGACCAACTTTTACAATGGGGGGGAATGTCAAGAAAAATCCTGTGTGAACATATTGACTATTATTATACATTATATAGGTGGCAGGGTGGCACAGAGGTCAGCACGGTGGCCTTACACCTCCAGGGTCACTGAAGGCATCAAAACTATGAATGAACACATGTGGAGTTATGTACTTAACAAAAAAAGGTCTCCACAGTCCCCGGACCTGAACCCAATCGAGATGGTTTGGGGTGAGCTGGACCGCAGAGTGAAGGCAAAGGGGCCAACAAGTGCTAA
>JAQMYL010000004.1:9125028-9166227 GCA_030014365.1 Clarias pachynema | reverse complement strand
ACGGCGCAACCCTGCGACCCCCCCCCCCCCACCCCCCAGCCCTCGTCAGTGGGACCTTAATTGGCTTCACTTGGCCAAAAATGCTGCTGTATCCCCTTCAAAATTGGACGATTGTGCAAGAGAAGTGATGCAATTTAGAGTAAAACATCTCGCCTTTACTTATTGTAGATATAACCAGGGCTACATGGTGTACTTATCACTTCTGACTTTTTAACTTGCTTATTTGTGCTGTTTGGCTGCCAGACAAATGCTGAGCCGAGGCCAGGTGACTGACACTGCTTATGCAAGCACGGCCGCACAAAAGTGGACAAACAGCACATTGTTATGGCACCTTTATAATCCACCTTTGCTAGCAGTCTAGCTACTGGTCCGAGGTGTTAATGAGTGCTCTTCTGGCAGCTATCGAACGCAGCTCTTAGGAGAAGAGAGAGAGAGCGAGAGAGAGAGAGCTTTCTCCTGCTTTGGTTAGCGCTCATGGAGGTGGCTTGTTTACCATGTTAGAGAGCGGCTGACGCCAGCTTCCCCGGGGACAGCACAAGGGTTAATTGCTGTTAAAGTGGTGGTGTTGTCCCTCTCTCCTGCCCTGATGCTCCATTAGAGCTGACACTAATGAGGCAGTGCAAGGAGGACACCCTAGAGCTGGGGGACTGAGAGAGAGTGAGCCAGTCATGGAGAGAGAGAGGGAGAGAGAAACTGTGTTTAGCAGAGAACGGGCTAGGTCATAGATCAAGAATGTGCCGTAGTGATGGGGAGTGTGTGTCGGACGTGTGTAACTGCTTTCCTGTAATTGGAGGTTCAGACAGGGCTGATGGCCTACATATGGTTTATCATGAGTTCAATCGGGCCGTCTAGTTAGTAATACTTTTAACCTTCACAGGATTAGTGGTCGGGCGATCCGTCAGAAGCATCACGTTACGATTCGTAATAAGGTTTATTATACAGCCCCCACCAAAAGTATTAGAACGGCAGGAACAGTTCTTTAGTTTTTTACAATACACTAAAACATTTGTGTTTATGATCAAAATATGAGTTGGAGTTTTGGCAGTTCATTTCGTGATATTACACATCAATAACTTGGCCTTTTTAGGTCGGGCTCAGTATAGGAACTGATGAGCTTTAAAGTAAATTACGCATAATATTTGGTTGCATATAACTTTCTTGCAATAGCTGCTTCAAGCCGCTGAAAACACCACCTTCTTCTTTTGATGCTTTTCCAGGATTGTACTTCAGTTTCTTTCATTTGTTTCCGTTTGTTTTAGGGTATAATGAATGTTCCGTTTTGGTTCAGGTCTCGTGAGTGACTTGGCCAAAAAAACAACAACAAAAAAATCTTTTCCACTTTAACCACCCTGTTGAAGTTATTTGTTGTGTTGTCAGTATGTTTTGGATCATAGTCTCGCTTCGTGATGAAGTTCCTCCAAAATAGATTGGATTAATTTCTCTCTAAATTGGCAGACAGGATGTTTCTGTAGAGTCGAATCATTCTACTGCCGCCACCATCATAAGTTATGTCATGAGTAAAGATAAGTGAACCTGTTCCAAGGCAGCCATGCAAGCCCGAGCCGTGACACTACCTCTATCGTGCATGACCGATGAGCTTGTATGTTTTCTTTCTCCACACTTTGGAGTTTCTTTCACTTTGGTAAAGGTTCATCTTGGTTCCTGAACTTTTGCCTCATTTCTGTTTTTCTTTGTGATTTCCAATCTAGCTGTCTGATACTTACTGCTGGTGAGTGGTGTGCATCTTTTGGTATGGCCTTTATACTCCTGCTCTTAAACTCTCTTTTAAGTGCTGATGTGTAACCCTGTCCCCTGTGTTGATGTCACTGATTTCTATTTTATATTTTTCTTTTTACTTTCAGAATATCTCCATCTTTTTCTTGGCATACATGTTTGTTTTCTGCTTGTTACCTCAACAGTGATTCCTGTTCTTTTCAGAAAGTTCCACATCATTGTGTTGGTTATGCCCAATGCTTGTTGAATGACTGATTGATTTGATTTTTTTCCCCTTTTTTTGCTCACATTCAAAATGGCTTGCTTGTCTCAAAATGCAGCTCTCTGGTATTCAAAAAGTTTTCAGAACAGGAGGTTCAGACTTCACAGACAAAATCTAGCTCACAATCCAAGTTTAAATGTTTAGAGATCTTTTTCTTTGTCTTTCGGCTGTTCCCTGTCAGGGGTCGCCACAGCGAATCATCTGCCTCCATCTAACCCTATCCGCTGCATCCTCTTCTCTTACACCAACTAACTTCATGTCCTCTCATCCACTGCATCCACAAATCTCCACTTTTGTCTTTCTCTAGACCTCGTGGCTGGCAGTTCCAACCTCAGCATCCTTTTACCAATATTCTCACAATCTTTCCTCTGAAACCACCTCAGGCTGGCCTCTCTGACTTTGTCTCCAAAACATCTCACCTGGTTTGTCCCTCTGATGGACTCATTCTTTATCCTATCCATCCTTGTCACTCCTAAATAGATATTAAGTGTTTAAGCAGTCAGTCTAACAGGGTGCACCTGAGTGACAAGAAATGCCTTTCAGTCGTATGTTCCAATATTTTTTATCACTTGGTGGGGGAAAGCGTGGGTTCAAACTAAATTTATAATGCTCAAAGTTGTTCAACACCTCTAGATGTAAATATCAGGAGCTAAAAGCTGAAATTCAGCTTAAACTGAAATGTCTTCACTGTACAGCAAAAACAAAAGCCTGGTCTTATGTCACCCGTTTATGACACCGTATTGCTGAAATACTATGCATTAATGTACTATAGCAATCTACTACAGCAAGAATTAAGTACAGCAATGTACTTTTTTTTTCACAGCTAGGTTACAACTCCGCTAAATTTGACTAAACAATGTCACATGAGAGGGAGTGCTGTTGTATTGAATGCCAGCACAGCTGTGATGCGGTTGTAGAGACAAGGCACAATGCTGTTGTGCAGCAAGTCCCCGAGTTATGAACATTTGTAGACGCGGACAAATCACGGAAGTAGTTCAAGTGTATTGCTGCATCAACAGGATACCCCACGTGAATTATAGGCGCAGAACCCAAACACATCAAACCTGTCTGTGTTTGGTTTTTTTCATACTTTACATTGTATATTTGCGTCAAACCTGTAAATTCACTTTGTCGGACTTGCGAACGGATCTGACTTACTAACATGCTCCCGCAACGAAACTTTGTAACGTTTGTAAGTTAGTTACTTTTTTTACTCTATATCATCAATATGGAATAATATACAGTCTTATGCAAAAGTTTGGGCACCCCTTGATAAATAACAGATTTTGGTGATTTTTTATTTATTTATTTTTTTTAAATTGAAAAGATGTCAACACAGTCTCTCTTGGAAAATGGAGAAAATGCACAATATTTTAGGCAAACATTGATGCATAGTTATTTCTTATGTCAAATTGAACAAAGATAAAAAATAAAAATAAAAACATTATTGTGGCACTGTGCAAAGGTTTGGGCATCCTAAGAGTTCCAGAGTCTCAGATTCTTTTTACAAGGTTTCAGACCTTGAAAAATATTATCTATATTTCTATCTATTTATATTATATACACGGGTATTATTTTTACTTTAATATACACATATTATTATTGTTGTGGTTTTAATATAGATAGCCTTAAAATTATTCAACCCCTATTGAAAATGTTTGGCCCAAATTACTAACTTGCAGCTGTTTGTAGTAAATCAGTGAAACACGAGTAATTTAAATAGCTCAACACAACTAATATAACAAGTGGTTTCTCCAAATGAAACACAAATGGCCCCTTTTAATGATTACTGCAGTTTCAGAATTATTCAACCCCCTAAAAAAAATCCCTCATTAGAGCACAAATTTGTCTCAGGTGTTGTCTCAAGCACGGATTAGGTGCCTCAGGTGTAGGACTTTCTAGAGATTTGTTGATGGAGATGTCAGAAATTCAGGCAAAGTCGAGAGTGTTGTTTACAAAGTTAAGCGACGAGATTGTTGCCTTGCACAAACAAGGATGTACAAAAAATAGTAAAGGTACTAAATGTTCCTAGAAATACAGCAGGAAACCTATTTCACGAGTTCAAAGATAAAGGAACAGTGGCTACACTACCTGGATGTGTCAGAAAGGGGAAGCCATCACCTGCTGCTACCAGATTCCTGAGGAGGCGAGTGTTGAAAAACCCTCAATTGACGGCAAAGGACCAACAAAGATTTGTGGGCAGCAGGTGCTGAAGTTTCACTCTGCACTTCGCGTCGCATGCTGAACACTGAAGGTCAACCCGAGACGTACCCCGCTACTGACCCTAAAACACATGCAAAGTCTCCTCTATGGACTGATGAAACACAACTTTTTGGGCTCATGAATCAGCGGTTTGTTTGGAGGAGAAAGAATGAAGCATATGCATTAAAAGTGCACCCTGGCTACAGTGAAGCATGGCAGTGGCTCTGTGATGCTCTGGGGCTACTTTGCTTCCTCTGGAAGCTGAAACCTCTGCGACATTGGACAGTGATCCCAAGCATACTTTAGAGTCTATCAAGGCTTGGTTTAAAATGAAGTTCTGAGACTGTTCTAGAGTGAACATCACTGTTGCCTGACTTGAATCCAATGGAACAAATTGAAGAGAGCATTTGAAGCACGCAAACCCAAGAATCATTACCCAGGAGGAATGGGCTTAGATCTTTCAGAAACATTGCCAGAAGCTAGCGTCTGGCTATACATCACGTTTCCAGCAGGTCATAATAGCTAAAGTGGGCTTTACCAAGTGCTGAAGATGATGTTTCTCATCAAGAGGTTGAATAATTAGTCATTAAAAGTAGCATTTTGTGTTGACCTTGGAGAAACCACTTGTGTTGAGCTATAAAAAAAATTGCTCTAGTTCTACTGATTTATTACGAACGGCTGCGAGTTAGAAATAAAATTTTCAATGGTGGTTGAATTACACCGTTTTCATTTGAAACTGGTGCACATGTATGCATTTATAGAAGTGTGACGTCTATAAATATAGAAGTATGGAAGTGTGGCCAATCAAGATACTTACTCACAGAGTTCATAGAAGTCTTTGTGTGGGTTACTGCTGTAGAAATTTAATCTTGGTTGTTTTTATTTTTATTTTTTTTTGGTGAATTATAGCCATTATGACTGTCTGTTATAGAAGAAAAAACAAATTAACCCCAATTAGAACTCGGTGGTATGACAAAATAATAGGAATGGCAAACATTTAAATATTGAAGTTTTAAGAGTAATTAGACATTACTCAGGACATCTGAACAACCACAAGAAGTCATCTAATGTCCTGATGATGTCGACTCTATACATTTCTCACTTTACATTAGTGTTTTGTCATTGTGACGAATAATAAATGTTATTTCAGAGTAAAAGAAGCCCCCCCCCACCCGCTCTGGAGACGCCACCCTCAGCTGGACAGTCATGAGTTTTTGTCCGAGCCCCTGCGTTCCTGTGGGCGCAAGCAGCGTCCAAGAGCAGCGGGAACGTTGGGACAGGAAGAGGAAGCGGACAGGACGAGAACTGGTCCAGAGCGAACAGAGATACTGCGAGAAGGTGGACCTCATCACCACAGTGAGACTTGAGCGCTTCTGTACTTCATTTTAGCAATCACCTAAAAGATCTTAGAATCTAAAATTGCCTTTTTAAGAATTGACTGATTGTGTGATAAAATATAAAAGTTAAACTGACGCCTGAAAGTAGTACTCTTAAAGTTTTCTATTTTACTCTTGAGTGAATCTCGACACTATCACACACACTTTTCATTTCGCAACTCACCAAAGGCCTTGAGCACATTCAATTTGCACAACTCATTTTATTCCTAAACGACCTGAGAGCACTCGAGTCGTTTCTGTATTTGTCATTGTTTCTGCATGCGTCCTAACGATTAATATTTGAACCTGGAGAGTGAACACGTTGTACCGCATTATACCTTTATTATTTTGCAGCGTGTTTTGTTAGGTAAGTGGCTGATTATTAAACCCCACGCACATTTTTATGAGAATCTTTATATTCTCCTTCAGGTTTTCCCCTGCCCTTGGGTCGTGTTGAATTAGTTATGCGCCTAACCTTTTAAAAATAATTGAGGTGCCGTTGATGCGAAATGCTTTCCCCTGTGTCTCAAGGGTGTGCTGGGTGTAAGGTGACACTCACAAGATGAAGAGTTATGAACGAGTGGCGTCGGAAACGATTTAATTTTCTCTCCGTCTCTTCTCTAGTACTTTGTGGAGATTCTGAAGGCCAAAGGAACCCTGAGGCAGGACATTAGAGAGAGCATCTTCAGTTCAATTAAATCAATTCATTTAGTAAACCAGTAAGTATCCTTTCAATAATTAACTGCATATTGCTGCTGTGTGTGTGTGTGTGTGTGTGTGTGTGAGTAGAGAGGAAGAGAGATAGAAAAATGGAGGGAGGCAGAGACAGATCAAGAAAGAAAGACGAATCGAGAGACAAAGAAGGCTAAAATATGAGACATTGAGTGTGAGACAGAAAGCGAGCGCTCAGGAGAAATAGAGCATGAGTGAGAGAATGATGGATGGAGTGAGACAACACAGACAAGGTGAGAGAATAATGGAGAAAGAAAGATGGTTTAAGGGAGCAAAGGGCATAGAAAGAGAAACAGACAGATGAAGAGGGAGAAAAAGATGAATGGGGTGAGAGACAAAGAGACAGATGGATAGAGAAAGAGATGGAGAGACGCAGTGAAAAGGGTAAGACAGCAAAAAAGGGGATGGAGAGAGAAAGAAAGAAAGAAAAAGGGAGAGAGGGAACACAAAACGCCGAGAGTGAGACAGAGAGCAGGAGACATAAAGCATTCAACAGGCATGTGAGGGAGACTGATGGAGCAAGAGAGACAGTCAAGATTTCTCTCCCTCTGGAGGACAGGGAGAGAATTAGGGCTGCACGATTTATTATACCCAGTCACGTTTTATTAGATTATTTTAATACGTATCGCGATATAAACTTAATACACTTAACGATATTTAACTCGTAAATGTACCAGTCAAGCGCATTTAGCTTGGCTATCTGCAAATAATGGCACAAATGATTTCATTAAGAGGATGTTTTCCAATATTTATCAATTCAAAAGTGTTAAATACCTATTGACAAACTCTACATAAATTCCTGAGCATGCGTATATTATCTAAAGTAAGTCGCAGCCATCATCGAATAATAATCGAATAAATAATCACACAGGTCTGTATCATGATTTAGATTTTTATGCGATTAATTGTGCAGAAGGCAGATAGACGGAGAAGAATAAAGACCGTGCTTTAGAGAAAAAAAATAAAGGAAAGTTTGAGATGGCGAAGAAGAAGAGAGCAAGAGACAGGCCAAGAGAAATGAAGCATGCAACTGAGTGACAGACAGACAGACAGAGAGAGAGAGAGACGGATACAGACATGGGGAGAGAGAGAGGGAGGACAGACAGCGTGAGATAGCGCTTAAAGAGAATGAGAAGGTTGTGAGTATTAATTGAGGTCTGGTCTTATCTCTGCGTTGTGGAACGTGGTCTCGGGAATCAATGACGCTCCTGCGTTTAGGCTTACAGCTGCACTTTCTCCTAACTGCACTCCTACTTTAAAACTCTCACTATCACTCCCATTCTTTCTAATAACGACTGCCGCTTATGTCCTCCAAGCAGCACGCATTGATTACAGCATGTTTTAATAAATGCTGATGTTCGAATAGAAGCACATGCATTTTTCAGGGACGTTCCAGCTCTCTTTACCAGCCTTTTTTTTTCTTTCTTTTCTTTTTTTTTCTTTTTTTTTCTTCATCCTCCTGTAGCAGCTTGAGCTTCAGAAAGCAGCTTGTTTGCTACAAGGCCTGCTGTTTTTAATGGGGGCCGGAGCTCTCAGTACTCATTTATGAAGTCTAGTTGTGACTCGTGCGCGGGCCTTTTTCGGATTCTCCGCTTGAGGGAACCTCGCTTCATGACAGCCGGCCCAAATGAAAAGCCGGGCCTGGGAGAAATGAAAGGACGAAGATGAAATAACACAACGGGAGGAAGAAAAAAAGCTAGCTTGAAGTCCAGCCCGAGCATTGATCTTCCAGGGTGGGTAGAACAAACTACCAAATTAACTAAACAAGTGTCAAGAAGTCGCTCTCGTGAACGCTGGAGTTCTCTGTATGGACTAAGGAGCTCTTGTGAAGAACTGAGTTTTGTTTTTGATGTGGTGCAGGTTTAGTATACATGAAAGCAACACAAAAGCAGCTTGTTTAATGTCCGATAATAACCTCCAGCTTGTTTCGTGGTTTTTTTTTTCTTCTTCTTCTGCATTTTTTTTCTTGGTATCTGTGCTACACACACACACTAAACTTACTCCTACGTGAAGCCGAACTGGCGTTTGCCATATTTGATGACATGATCAGTGCAGATGTATGTCTGAGATGGTCTTCTGAGTTCGAACATGATTGGACAGAGTTGGACTGCACACCGCCCGTGCCCACACTTACCCTTACAGACAAACCAGCAAGACAAAAACAGTGACAGCAGTGAAGGGGACTCATCCTCTGCCGTGTTGATTGAGAATCATATTTGCGGTGTGAATAATGAATCACTACGAGTCCCCGAGGTTCCCATCATTGCCAGACTGACGGGTTGCGGCGGCTGAATGAAGATGGAGGGCTGAGTTACAGAGGCTGATGTATTGGATAAATTGGTGCTCAGTTACCATAGATCATCATTAGGATCTGTTATTGAATGTCTGCGTGAGCCGTAATGCCAGCCTCTCAATTTACATCCCTTTAACCGACAGAAGGAGCTGACTAATCTGCACTCATCGGGTCACGTTTTTTAGGTAGGGAAAAACCATGCCTTTTCATAAACTAAAGGGCTTTAACATGATTTTATACTGAAGTCTCACCACACAGGCTTGACACTGATTTTATCTCTATAAATACCAGGAAAGTGATCTTCATTTCAACCACCCACGATTCAAGAATCGTCAAGTTAAACACTCGAAGCTTGCAGATAATATAGCGAGGTAGATTAAGTCTGCTGGGGTTTGATTAAACTCGGTCTTGGAACAGATGGCGAGTCTTGAAGAAAGAAATTAAGTCAACGCATGGAGTCTACTTTACCATAATGGCTTGTTATTAGCAGTAATCATGTCTACATGTCATTCTCGACTCTGACCTGTCACTTAAATAGACATCTTGTTGTAACAAATGTAAAGCATCCGTACTCTATAAAAGAAGAATAAACTCTCTCTATCAGTAGATTAGTGTAAAAGTTTCAGCATCTACTGTATGTTTGCATAGACAACATTTCTTCAATCCGATTGAAATCATCCCGGGTTTCCAGGTCCCAGCTTAAGGTTTTACGTTTACGCAGTCTGATGAGGCGTGTTTACATGATCGAAGCATTTAATAAGCATGTATATATTTTTGACATGTGCAAACTGGTTCGACCTGTTGTGTAGAACAAGAAGGTTTTCTGTCTTTTCTGGTAAAATCCCACCTTCTGCAAATCCAGCCTGATCGGAATTAATTTTCAAATCGGAATGAGAGGGGGTGTAAACCCGTTCAGTAGGTAAATATCAGATCCGATTGTAAATACTTTCTTTCTGAGCATGTTCGATCTACAAGGGAGTAACATTAGGTGATAAGAGTTTCCATGGAGGTAATTTGCAGAAATTATCGCAAACTCATTCTAATGTCCCTTAACAACCGTAGGATGACATGAAGTGACCTTCAGATACAGGGGTAACCTGAAACTGGAGTGAAGTGCACAGTGAGAACGGTTCGAAACAGGATCCTAGAGTCATGCAAAGCCAGAAAAATCCCTTCATTAATGGACAGGAATTGGACTGTAGATGTAGAACTGGAGTAAAGTCATCATCTCTGATGAGTTACATTTTCAGCTTTGGCCAAGACCTGGTCATCTTATGGTTGGAGTTATGTTTTGCTTTTTTTTTTTTTTTTTTTTTTTTTAAAACAAGAATTCAGTCTCGTCTATGATTAGTTAGATGCTTTACTACATGTGAAACTAAACACAGGTGGGACAGAATTGTTCTTAGGAATCGAAGCAAAATTTACCTCTATGGAAGCCCTTTTCATCACCTAATGTTACGCCCATGTAGAGCGAACATGCTCAGAAAGAATTTTGTCTAACCGAAGAGAAACGATCGGATCAAGTGTTTACATGGCTGATATGTACCTACTGAACGGATTATCAAAGGTTTACACCCCCTCTCATTCCCGATCAGGGTTTAATCAGACAGTTCCGATCGTGGTGTTTACATGATGCATTTTTTTATCCCAATAGGCCTGTTATTCCCATTATTAGTGAAATATTAGGGTCCATGTTAAAAGAACCTAGTGAATAGCACGGACCCGACACATTGTGCTCATGTCTCACCAAATGGTTGTGTTTTGTGCACTCGTCTGGACAGAAGCTTCAGAATCTTTAGGCTGCAATCTGATTGGCTTCCTGCAGTGCTCTTTACCCATTTCCGGGAAAAAATCTTTTAGACAACAAGTAACAGAGGTGCCAACATCTATGCTTCAGACACAGCATTTAGGAACCCTGTTTAGAGCCCTAGCAACATAGCAATGAAGAATTAGAAGAACACTTTTCTTTTATAGCGTACAGACCCATCCCCCTGTATACACTAGTGGTTTTGTGGTAAGATGTTTTTAGCAATATGAGAAAATCGCAGCATCTCATTTTTAAAGGTTAGTACTATCCCTGCATGTATGTGGATGGTCTCTGGGGGGAAAAATGTCCGTTGTAGGTCATCTGTCAGTCAAAACTCCTTCCTCTGTAAGTAGGCAGGTATACATCATGTCCAGTAGCGAAAAACTAGTTCTTGCAGTTTCGCATTGATTCCAATCAGCCCCTTATGCGGCAGCAGCGCAATGCATAAAATCATACAGATGCAGATACAGCTTCAGTTAACGTTCATGTCAAATACCAAAATGAGCACAAAGTGTGATCTCTGTGACTTTCACCCTGGCATGGTGGTTGTCTCCAGAAGCGCTCAGAAACAGCTGAACTCCTGGGATTTTTACACACAACAGTCTCTATAGGTTACTCAGGATGGTGCAGGCTGAAACATTTTGTTGATGAGAGAGATCACCTCCAGAGTTAAGGGTTTGAATCTCGCCTCAGGTCCTCCATGAGTGTGGAGTTTACATTCTCTCCCTGTGCTTGGTGGGTTTCCACAGGGTTCTCTGGTCTCTTCCAGTAGTCCGAAGATGGTGGTCCAGGCTGGTTTGCCTTTCAAAAAATTGGCGTGACTGTGCGAGTAATTGCTCGTGCCCTGTGATGGGTAGACTCCATCGCCGACCGCATAAAATACACAGGGTAACCGATATAGGCAATGGATGGATTAAACACTCTGCAATCTCTTAATAATATTTATGGAATCTTAAATTAAATACTATATAACTTGTTTTCAAGATATGTCCCAAATAAAATAAAATCAAAAAACTCAGAAATAGCATTAAGGTTCAAGCTTTCCATTAAGAATGAATGTAACGGGTAAACTTTACTAATAGAATGGAAACCTACCGTATCTTATCATAATTCATGGTATCATAGTTCCTTAAATAAGCAAAAAAACACCCATGAATAGTAAATTCTGGGGGAAAAAATTAGACCACTGCAAATTTTTTCCCCCTGAAATTTAGCCACCATTCTGTACTGCTGAATGTTCATTCTGCTTAATGAGCTACTGATTAGGTGATCACCTGAATCAAATCTTATTTAAAGAAGAAAAGCTTTAAAAGCACTGGTGTGATCATCACTCTCCTCTTGCAGTGTGATCAACTGGATTTTAAAAAACACTGCCTGAAAGATAATTAGAATTTAAAAAATAACCATTGACCATGCAAACAGAGTTGAAAAGAAAGTTTTAAATGAGGGTACAGGGATACAGCGAACATCAGTTTGCTTCAATCCTTCAAGTTTCAAAGACAGCAGTACATAAGAACAAGGTCAAGCAGGAGACACCGGGGACAACAAAGCTGCAGACTGGCAGAGGGTGAAAATGAATCGCTACTGACAGGGATGATCGCAAACTCATTCTAATGTCCCTTAACAATCGTAGAATGACATGAAGTGACCTTCAAATAAAGGTGTAAACTAAAACTGAGGTGAAGTGCACAGTGAAAACCTGGTCGTTTCATGGTTAGACGAAGACCTGGTGAGGCCTACAAGCCACAGTGTCTCGCCCTGTGGTTAAGAATCGGTGATGATCTGGGTGCTTTAGCAATGCTGGGATCAGGCGGATTTGTCTTTTGTGAAGGACAAATTAATCAAACCAGTCAAAAGTTTGAAATGTTCTTGTTTTGTGATTATTTTCTACATTCAAGAACAACAAAGATTCCCCCCCAAAACTATGAAATAACACATGGAATTGTGTGGTCAGTGTTATTTTAAGACAGCTGTTCTGGAACAGTTCTCGCAAGAACAGTATTGTCAAGTGCATTTGCAAAACCCATCAAGTACCATGATGAAACTTGCTCTCATGAAGACCATCCCAGGAAAGCAAGACCAAAACCTACCTCTGCTGCAAAGGAGAAGTTCATTTAGAGTTACCAGCCTCAGAAATCACCAATTAACAAACAGCACCTCAGATTAGAGGCATTATGAAGACTTTATAGAGCATACATAGCAGATACAGTACATTTCAATATCAACTGTTCAATTAAGATTATTGCATTTTTTATGCCTTCAGCATTGTTTTATAATGTAGAAAGAAAGAAATATCAGGAAAGACCATAGAATTAGAAGATGTGTCCAATCTTTTGACTGGTAGTGGACAGAAGACAGTACTCCATGCCACACAGCCAAGTGAATCATGGTGTACATGGAAGACCGCCTAATCAAGACTCGAGCAAAATCTCTAGATCTAAACCCCATTGAAAATCTCTGGAATCTGATCAGGAGAAAGTTGCATGGTCCCAAGCCAGCAAACAAAGTTGAGCTGCTTAAATGTTTACACCAAGAGTGGCATAAAGTTGATGAACAGTAATGTGGAAAAACTGGTGGAGAGCATGCCAAGAAACATCAATAGACGGGCATTTCTTTTTGTAATAACAATTTTTCCCTGAACAGCATTAAAAAAAGTCAGGCAACACCTTTTCCTTAGAAGACTTTCTCTATTTAAAAAAAAATTGTACCATATTATTTAAAATAAATATGATCATTTTTTCTTTTGCATTATTCAACATCTGCATGCTTTAAATAAATGACCTAAATAAGTTTTATTTGAGAGAAATGTTTTCAGTAGTTCATTGAATGAAACCAAGCTGAACTGTTCATTTTACCAAAACGCACACCTAATACAAAGTAAAACCTGAGAAACTGAAGAATCTCTGTTTGCAGAGCTGTACATAAAACAGATAAATGTTTTTTTTTTGTTTTTGCACAAACATCTTTTAATAGCTCTTATACAAGACCCTGCTTGTGCTGTATTCGAGAGGAAATGTGTTCCTCAGGTTGAGTGATGCACTTTATTTGGATCATCGTTCTAAATTGTGTTGGTTTAATTTCTTTTTTTTTTAACGATGATAATTAATATTCAACTGTCCCAGTTCTCCACAAATGAAGCCATTGTTTAGTCGAGTCTGTGCCCACCCCAGATGTCACAACTGCTAGGAATTAATGTGGATTAAGGCGACGCAGAAGGAATGCTAATGTTATCTTTGACGTCTTCCTGGTGGCCAAAAAATTAATTGCCCTTAAAAAAAAAAAAAAAAAAAAAAAAAAAAAAAGTACATTAAAATATAATTCGTAATATCATATTTACTACAATAGCCTCTGGCTGTGAGAGGAGGGAAATGGGAAGCACAGCTTTTTCCCGGCCTTTGCCCTCGTTACAACTCTCTCAGCTGCTCCAGCATCTACTGATTACGAACAGCGGCTACCTTTGGCTTGCAACTTCATTAAAATCTATTTAAATCAACTTCAACTGTAAAAAAAAAAAAAAAAAGTGTTCCTTCTTCCTGTATGTAAGGATGTTAAGTCTCAGGGAACATCATTAGAAAGAGAGAGAGAGAGAGAGAGAGTGTGTGTGTGTTGTGTGAGCTACCTTTCTGTAAGTTTGGATAATAAGCTCCCTCACAAGCGTCAGCACCCTCTTCCTCACATCCTTGAATTCCGTCTGCGTCGCTGTAATGTGTGTGGCAGCCGAGGCGTCTGTGTGCGTGCTCCACTCGGGTGTGTTTTGTTCCTGGGTTTGTGCTGTTGAAAATGCCACAGTGATGCCCTTAGGCCGTAACCCTCCTGCATTGGTCTTGAACCACTGTCACAGCCAACTGTCAGGCCTCTTAGTCGATGCCACACAAACACTTTAATTTGCTCACAGCTCTACCTGTGAACTTTGCGTAACCCCCCTCGTTATTTTTCCACTTACAAATGCCTTAATTTTCAAAATAGTGCTACGTTCAGTGTTTTTTTTTTTTTCCCCCCCTTCACCCTGGCTGTGCCTGCAGAGCACTTAAATGGAAGCTCCAGCTCAGGAGAATCTGCCAGGTGAGGCTGTATTTATTTACCAACAGCGTCGATGCACCCATGTGTTAAATGGTGCAAATATCTCTCGTACGTCTAGCATATGTTTTCAGAGTTAATTAGTGATCTGTTGATGTGCACATCCTGTAGTTGCTTAAAACGGAAGTTAATCAAGTCAGCAAAATGATTTTTACACTGACATGTTTTTCCACGTCCTCCCACGTCACTCCAAACACCGATGCTTTATCTACAAAGCCGAAGACAAACCCAGTACCTGTCTGACAAATCAAACCGCCGTGTACCGCGTTCCCTCGATTGCTCATCCCTCAGGACACGAGGAAGACGTGCGTCAAGACATTTCTCTATAGTGATCTGTCTCTTGATTGTATGAGAAGCTCAGTCACTGTCTGTTTAAATAAAGATCCACCTCTTTTCTATACGCTGTACATGAGCTAAGACCTAAATCTACTCAGAATATACACCCTTGACCTGTATCTTGTTATTTTATTGTACTAAGTCTTCTAACAACTTCTCTTTAACTTTAACGGCAATAGACTCTGACTTAGATCTGCAGGTTTGGGGAAAACACTGGAAGTTGCTGTGACTGATTTCTGGTAAACATCCAAAAATGACAATTCAGGTTTTGGCCAAAAATCTTTTCTTTTTTCCCCCTCTTCTTCCCCTGCCTATAACATGCTTTGACATCTCTGCTTTAAGAAACCATGAATATATTTCACTGACATGACATTCACTTGTTTTTATTTCCTTGTTATTTACATATGTTGCCAAGGCTGTCTTCCTGCAGAGATCATGTTTCTGTAAGGACCCAGTTTAACAAACATGATGGTTTAAAAACCGTCATTCTGCCTAAAGATGTCTACAACCTTGCTGCTTAAGTATGATTTTCTCACGCAGTGAATGTCATGCTTTGATCACGTTGCCGGATAGCTGCAGTGCATGCTGAAGTGAAACGGACAGTCTGTAATCAGATCCTGCCTGTCAAAATGTCTGCTGTGCTCGGAATCGAAACTTTAAATGCGATTTTTCACTCGTACATGCTGGCCTGTAGGATTTGCAAAAATGTAAAAGAGGAATAGAATATTAAAGATTAAGGTGATGCAGAAGGAATGGTAATGTTGTCTTCTTGGTGGCCACAAATTAATTGCCCTAAAAACTTTAAAATATCATTCGGAATATCATATTTACTACAATAGCCTGTGGCTTTGAGGTGAGCGCGGCTTTTCCCCCGGCCTTCTGCTCCCACTTCTACTGATGAGAAACGTTAGATTTTTAAAATGTTTTTATTTTTTTGGAGCTTCATGGAGAAATGTAAAATAGACATGTTTCAGTCTGTAGAACTCTTAGGACATGTTGACTGACTATAAAGCTGTTCACCTTGGATAAAGACTTGATGATGACCAGTGGTAGCTCAATCGGCTAAGGCTCTGGGTTGTTGATCAGGAAGGTTGGGAGGTTCAGGCATTAACCGTATATACCCTAATAACCCTATATTTGAATCTTTCTTAATGTTTTTTGTGCTTGAACCAGGACTCTGCTTGGCCATCTGGAGAACGGCAACTTCGGCGACGGATTCGACCAGTTCCGCCCTCACCTGCATTTCTACACCGCCTACGTCGACAACTTCCAAACAGCTAAGAAGATCCTAGCGGTAAGTTCAGCCGGATGTATTGTTCTTTTTAGCCATGATGCATTGCATGCAATTTACAAAGCTTCCATCGTAGTTTCAACATCAATGTCTTTTGAAAGGAGGTCATCTGTTGTATAACACATTCATAAATATGTATATGTTATAGATCTGTGGCAATATGTGAGATTGACAGTATATCATTCTTCAGCTCTAATTAGTCTGAACTTATTAAATCTTTGGATCGTAGCTCATCAATGACAAATTCTTCTCTTTTTTTTTTCCCTCCCATTGTGCAAAAGAGAAGAGAAATCACTATTGGGTCAGTAATTCAAAGATCGCCATTCAAAATGATTGACGTTTGGAGCGATTAAAAAAAAAAATAACGTCGCCACCTACCTGATTAAGGCTGGTGGATGACACCCAGTGCAAACAGATCTCTCTCAGGCAAAGCCCAATGGTACCATTAAGTCCAACACTCCCATCTCATTAGGCTTGACTTAAGTGGGCAGCCTCCGTCAGTCCCCCACATCCCCCCCCACCCCTCCCAAAAAAGTGCAGTAAGGAATATCTCTCTCTCTCTCTCTCTCTCTCTCTCTCTCTCTCTCTCTCTGCTAATTAGCTCCTCCTTCAGTATGGCACCTGTACCCCCGTGTACGGATGAGTGATTCCTTGTTAAGCCAAATCAGGTAGCAGTTAAAGAATTATCACCACACTATGCTAATGCTAGCGATAACTACCAGACAGGCGCCTTCTCCAAACTGGACAGAATCAAATTAAAGTGCGATTCTCAAACATGTCTTAGGAAGAGAAATGTTCCAAATGTTTTCCTCACCCATCAGCCCGGAGCTCAGGCATCACTAACATCTGCTCTTTATTTATCCGTGGGAAGCCTGGAGCCTCGCAGATATTAATGTCTTAATTAAGAGGAGGGATATGTCTGCGCCAAATTGACTGATTCCCATCGATTCAGGACAGAGCCGTGTGAGTTAGCATCGATTTCCCCCACCAGGCCTACATGGCAGTAATTGCAGGAACACAGAGCAGCATGTTTGCCCTGACGTGTGACTCACACACCGGCAATCTGTCCCTCCAGATCACCGCTGTGTCATTGACGTGGGGTTGAGCTAATAAAGGATCTCTGACAGATACAAGGGGAAGAATTTATTTGTGCTTAATGCAGGGGCTTGTCCTGAGCTTATTGGATCCTGGTGTGTATTTGTTTAGTTGTTAGTTTGTTTAAAACACATGATCAGTTTTCTTTTTTTTTTTTTTTTTTTATTTAGCAAATTTTCACCGATAAGAAATAAAGATTAAAATCTATTTCCCACACTACACAGAAGGGTCGAGTGTAGTATAGAGTGAAATTACGCATTGACTAAACCAGCTGACTTTGGTCAAAGTCCTGATTATTATTATGATATAAAATTTATTTAATATTGAACTTTTAAAATTTCACTTTAAGAATTTTCATGCACACACACAATGTTTTATTTAAAAGTAATTTATTTGTCATGAAACACAAGCCTAAGTGTATTTACTGCATACAATTACTGATCAAAACCGCCAATTACTTTACAGTTGAAGTTATAATAAGCTATCTTAATTTTTTTTTAAATAAAATGTATTATATTTATTATATTATATTATATTATATTATATTATATTATATTATATTATATTCTTTGTGTCATTCAACTCATGAGGTTGCTTTTATATTCTATTAAAACTTTTACCCTAGTAAACAGGAAGTATTAAGAGCCACTATACAGAATAGCAGCTAGACAGCTAGTTTAAATAATGGTAGCAGTCAAATGCTAATGAACAAATGAGACTGTTAAACGTCCTATTAACATGTCTGAAACTCCCCCATGGGCCATAGTGAACAACCTGCCATTATTTTCACTGCCTTTATAGACAGGAGTACATTCTACTGTACTCACTGTTAGGTGAAGTATATTTTGTAACATGTATGAAGTATGTTTTTTCACAACTAAGCCACGGTGCTGCACGAGAGTCAACTGGAATGATGGGGAGAGAGGGGGAAAGTGGATTTAAAATAAAGTAAGCGTTCAAGTATCATTTTTGTAATGATATCCTACGTTAGTCGCTTTTTAAATGTAAACAACTTTGTAATATTGACCATGTTTACTGTGTATGAAAATTTAGATTCTATCATGTCCCTTCATCTTTTCTTAAAGCATGACACTCTGATGAATTTGATCTAAAATGGACTTTGAGCTTCAACAGAAGCTTTTTTTTTTTAACTCAAGTGAATATTATTAAACTAAAAATAAGAAGTACCAAATACTAAGAAATTTCAAAGATTACATGTCGCCAGTAATACAATCTGAACTGAGTATTGGAGTATCACGTTAGTAAAGAATGCAAATTATTTAATTCACAATAATTTTTATTAAACCATTTTGACTTTTTTGGTGGGTCCTGAGATGTCCCCGACTATCCAAACTAATTTCCAGTGACACTTGTCCGGTTCTTGTCAAAATGGCTTCACCTCCCAATAACTTGTACTTGTGTACAATTGTTTGATCCGATCTTGGAGTGTTGGAAATTATTTAGAAATGGCTGCAAGAGTCATTTCTACATGTGTACGTCTACTATACTCTCTGTCAAATCTGCATGGAGTTCCTTGTACTTTACTATGTAATTGAGACGACATTTAAGATAAGAACCAGTTCAACCACGCCATTATAAGCCTAATATAAAGCTTTGAAGCACAAATTTTCATAAATCTATGTGAAAACCCAAATAAAAAGACTTTTATCTTTCTTCATGACCATCTACCAGCCTGTGATTTAGTGTCTCCCTGCTTCACAGAGGAAGACCCCAGCTGCCTCAGCCATAAAATCCAGTCAAGTCCAATCTGGTCAACTCGGTGCTCATTACACCACACTAGACACACGCCACTAAGAATGAAGACTGATTCAGTAGGCTTTGTTTATTTAACTGTGGTGGAGAAACAAAAGTCCGGTTTAAATCAAGCTCCGATGAGAAACACAGGTTTTGATTTTTGGTGTATGGCTGGAGCCTTTGCTGCTGACAGCGACCTTTGTTTCAGTTGAAATGATCTTTCTAAAAAATGTTACATAAACAAATATTACTTGCCGGGAAAAAAAATTGTTTACTTCAAGCGTCCATTATGGATGGAACCTGCATCGGACTTGGTGTTATAGGAATAAATCAACACCTTCTGACCAGTGACGATAGAGAAGAATAACAGTGCTTGGTGTATGATGTATTTTAACTACATCTACATCTGTGTTTGCCAGACGTCCTTATCCAGAGCGACTTACATTTTTATCTCATTATACATCTGAGCAGTTGAGGGTTAAGGGCTTTGCTTAAGGGCCCAACAGTGGCAACTTTGGTGGTTGGTAGGGTTTGAACCTGGGACCTTAATGCCTTAATTTTTTCCTATTTTTGATTTCTATTAGGTGCAGCTGAAGAAAAACAAAGCGTTCAGACGATTTAAGAAGCTTCAGGAGGCCAGACCCGAGTTCCACAAGCTGAAACTTGAAGACTTGCTTCCTCTTCCACTAGAGCGCATTCAGCAGTAAGTGCTTACTGAAGATAAGGGGAGATTACACATTGCGTTTCTTTTGTGTGGAAATATGTGAACAACACATGGCTTTATTCTCCTAAACAGATTTTTAAAAAAGGTTCGACAGATATACTGTACTTGAGCTGCTTTCAATATTCTGTACCTGGGTGGCCCGCTAAAGTGTACTGTGTGTGGGTAAACACTGCTGGTGATTCCTATCTCTAGTGCTGATCAGCCTTAACGTGTAAACCACTGATTGATGACTTGAATAACATTGATTATTGCGTTAAAGTGGCACATGACATGATTTGGGGTATATTACACAGCAAGTGAAAAGTCAGTTCTGGATGTTGATCGTTGGAGGAAGGAAAAATGGTCAAGTGTTTGGATCGAGAGTCTTTGACAAAGGGCAAGATTGTGGTTTCTAGATCACTGGGTCAGAGCAACTCCAAAACGATGGGTCTTGTGGGATGTCCCTGGTTAGCGCCTACCAAAAATGGTCCAAGCATGGAGAACCAGGAAAACGGTTACAGAGTCATGGATACCCCAGGCTAATTGGTGCATGTGGGGAGTGATGGCTAGCCTGTCTGGTCTGATGCCACAGAAAACCTACTGTAGCACAAATAACTGAAAAAGTGGATGCTAGCTATGATGAAAAGGTGTCAGAATGCATAATGCGTCACAGCTTGCTGTATATGGGGCTGCAGAGCTGCAAACCGGTCAGTGTGCCCATGCTGACCCTGGTACACAGCTGAAAGCTCCTACTGTGGGCATGCAGGCATTAGAACTGGACCAGGAACAATAGAAGAAAGTTTTTCTTTTATTCATGTTTGTTCATGTTCTTTTTTTACATCATGGATGGCCAGGTGAATGTGCCTTACTTGCCTGGAGAAGAGATGGCACCAGGATGAACTTTGGGAGGAAGGCATGCTCGCAGAGGCAGTGTAATGCTCTGGGCAATTATCTGCTGGGAAACCTTGAGTCGTGGCATTCTTGTGCATACTACTTTGACATACATCAACTAAACATTGTTGTAGACCAAGTGCACCCCTTTATGGAAACCGTATCCCCAATGGCAGTGGCCTCCTTCAGCTGGATAATGAGCCCTGCTATAGTGCAAAAAAACAATTCAAGAATAGTTTTAAGGAACGTGATAAAGTGTCCAGTGTGTTGATTTGGCCTTCAAATTCTCTAGATCTCGATCTGATTCAGCGTCTGTGAGATGTGCTGGACAAACAAGTCTAATCCTGCAGGATTAATAAAGCATTCGGATCATGCTGCATTCACATGTGCATTTATTAGCTTGACAGCAATCCCAGATGCCAAAGTATATGTAACACAAAACACTATTAATTCACCAATCAGGCCAGAGATTAAAGAATGATTCAGTCATCCAACTGAAATCACTTCTCCTATCTCTCTTCCTCATTTACAGCATTCCTCTGTCAGTTTAGTTGGTGGAGTTTAAGGACTTTGCTGTTGTTTTTTTTGTCCAAAAAACTGGGCGCTAACATCTGGGTTTTGCGGTCAGATTTTATTTTATAATCACTTGCGTGCGTTCAAATTGTAATTCCTCTCTCTCTGTCTCTCTCTTCTGCGTGCGATCAATATCACAGCGCTTGCTCGTTTAATTTCAGCCAATCAGAGGCTAGAAACTAGTATTAACAGTTAAACCTTGGATTGCAAACATCATTCGTCCTGGAAGCGTGTATACTAAAGTTAATTTTCCGGAAAGAAATAATGTAAACTCATAATTTGTTTGACGGCCCAAAAATATTCATATGAAAATAATTTGCACTTTACCTTTGAAAAGAACTGATGTTAGACGAGGGAAGAAGCAGGAATTGGGGGGGCTACTGTGTAGGATGACTTTCTCTCTCTCACACACACACACACACACACTAACAGAATCACTTCTCTACACAGATTCGTCTCGCGCACTGCTACAGCCTTTTTAACTTCTTTCTTCACGAAGACCGTTGTTGTAGTACAGTTACTAAAGAGCGGTCTCTACACTTGGACAAAAAATAAATAAAATGCTTTATTCACAATGTTGTAGTAAACAGTACACGCGTACACGGATGTTAACTATATGTGCACTGAGACTGCGCATGGGAGATGATTACCCACAATCCCACAGCGCGAAAGAGAAGAACCATTGGCTCAGTTGTGATCACATGACGCTTGGCAGACAAAGCGCATACGTACTACTTGTACATCAAGACCTCGCTCGTTTATTAACTTAAAATAAATTTTTAAAATGTTGCTCGTCTTGCAAAAATGGTCGCAAAGTTACTCTCAATCCAAGGTTTCACTGTACGTTAGTTTATATTACATTTTTCCTTACTCAAATTAAAATATTCTCAAGCTGTACATGCACACACATGCAAACTTAAAAATAAAAAAATACATATTACTGTCCAAATAGGGACATGCTAGTAAAATTCTACCAGTGTTGTACAGTTGCTGTAAAATAACAGTAACTGTACAACCTTGCGCTTTGATTCTAGCTGTTGTACAGAACCTCAGTTTCAACAGTTTGAGTACTAACTTGCATATGACGGCAATAAGTTAAATATTGGAAACTTAATTGCAGACTACCTAACAAACTCCATGATATTTACAGTATGTTATGCTGATATAAATAATAATAATATGAACTAACACATGCGATGAAGTACTGTAGGTGTCGGAGTGGCCAAAAAGCACAGTTGCTATTTATTAGTCACTTTATTATTTTTAATTTTCTTTTAAAGCTCCAAAATAAGGAAAAATTGTGATTTTTAAAAAATATTTAAATGTTTACAAAAAAAAAAAAATGAGAATCATGTGAAAGAATCATGATCTCGGTTCCCATGGAGAAAAAAAATCATGGTTGACATTTTAGCAAGATTCAGCACACTTTCAGCGCTTACACAATATTTAGCAGGTGGTTTTTATGTTATGGCTCATCGGTGAGTATGTATATGTCTGTGTGTTCTTTCTGGTTACAAATGCTTTGGTTCTGTGGAACATACTTTTTATTCCAAGCTCTTAAAGTATTGACTAAGATTGGCTCAGAAAGTTTTGACTCATCAGATGTCAGAGTAACTCAGGCATTGAATTCCATATTACGTGCAAATGAAATGAATTGTTCGCCAGCACAGTGCATTTTAAACCATCTGCTTTTGCGGAGAGATTACGGCCGTTCGACAGCTCGTACAAGATGGCAACATGGATATGTAGTCATTTTCTGAAGTGAACGTAATGCATTTTGGTTATGCATCAGTGTCTCCTGACACTGGCCAGTCTGCTTCCTTTGATGTGACAAAAGTCTTCTCGTTGGCTGTCAAATCACTCAACACTCTCTTTCCTACATCTGACTGCGTCCGTACGGGATAGGGGAAGCAAAAAAAAATAAAAAAATTGTAGGGGAAATTTGTTGGGACTCACTTGTAGCAGTGCAGAAAAGCTGTCACCACCAGGTTACGCTTTCCATGCTTGAGTCGTCCCTTTTTCTGTTCGGTTACTTTGGCGAAGTCGCCGTAAAAACGCGCACCTCCGTATACAGAGGAAAGGCTTATGATAACGTACATAATTATTGTTTGATGTCCCGCTCACACCAGTCTCTAGACTGTCCAAGAACTGTCAAATATTGCCTTTGTTAAGCAGACGATTTTGTTGGATGTAATTTCATGCGGTCGTGGTCTCAGCTGCTAATTAGTGTAACAGGGTGCGAAATGGGCTGAAACATGCTTAAGAGCCAGTGAAAATGATGTGACATTGCTTTATCAAGCTGCTCAAGTCGATCTTAATTAGGCTTTCATGTCACTCCGGCTTTGTAAATATAGTTTCGAAACGTGAAGGAAGCAGACACGATGTCAGCGTTGCAATGGAGATAATTATACCTTTAAATTTCTTCCACTTGTGTAACTATGTGTCTTTTCTGCCTTATATAATGTTATATGAGCACTTTTTCTATTTTGACACCTCCATCTGCTGTGGTGAAGTACGCCTGTATAGAAAAATACGATTTCTTTCCTCAAAGCTTGGAATATCGATGCATTTTATCCGGTATTTCATTAAACGGCAGCACAATTGCGCTATGTTGTATTTTATAGTGGACGCAATCTCTTGCTAGCGAAAGATAAAATTCTTCTAAATTCCTGCCAAACTACTTGATATCAGTCCCTGAATAGTGTTTTTGATGACACATGACACACAATTCAGCAAATGAACCCTTTGCGCTACTCAAGACTAGCAAAAGGCGAAACCATTCCTCTCTTTCTCATCCTGTTTCTATTCACAGCCTGATCTCTATTCTTTCATCCTCTCTTCATCTGCTTTTTTTTCCTGTCATGTGACCATGACCCATACCACATGCAAGATCTTTGGCAAGTGTTTGAAATAAAAAGGCCTGTATAAAAATATGATTTGTGAAATTGTTAACCTTTCCCCCTCTTATTTGAGAGCACCGAGCAGGTCAGACTGTCTGAGCGACATTACATTACTTTTATATGAACAGATTTGTGGAAAAGAAAATAGTAGGTGGCACTATTTGCTAATAGAATTCAACACCATTATGTCTTATGTCGCATCCAAGATAGACACCCCTTAACGTTCCTTCCAGTCTTTGTGAAATATAAAAATAATGCTTTCAGGTCACAAGGCTTTTAGCGAGTTTTCCAATTAAAGTTGAAAGAAAGCGTGATTGAATTCCTTTTTAAGGTGAAAGTAATTGTTCATGTTTTAACCCTGGGTTATGTTGTACATCGGTGTTTTTCTATCGAGACACCACTTTGCTTTAACAGTCTATACACGCATGCATACACAAAAAAAACAAAAAAACAAATTGAAATCAAATGTGTACTCTATGTTGGTTCTATGTGAATCAATTGCATTGCATTATCACAGTTTGTTTTTGTTCAGCCAGCATGATTTCATTAAAATTCTGGAGTATAATGGAGCTTTGTGCTCTCACCTAAGCTCAGGATCAAACCCAGGACTCTGGAATAATGAGGCGGCGGTGTTACCCACTGCACCATCTTGCTGCACAGGATTTTATAACGTTATTTAATACCAGTTATTACTACATGAGTATATCACGCTCGCGCTATGAAATCCAAACTAGTAGAATAGATACCTATTTACATTAAGTTTTGTATAACCTTGTGAAATCACATTTTAAAGTGAAATTGCTTGTTTTATATAAACTATACATTTTATACACACTTTTTTTTATTTAGTTGTTTTGTTTGTTTTTAACACTGCATATTCTCTTCTTTTTCTTGGAGATCAATAAGGACACTATTTTGCCATAAATGACTGACATTAATAGTCTATTTTTTTTTTTTTTTGTCCGTACTACAGTGTTGGTTTAACCTACAATTTACAGTCCAGTCAGCTGTAATACGAATAACAGTTTTTTTTTTTTATATATATAAGCCTATTGTAAAACTTTATTATTTAAGCAGCAACCGCTACTACATTGGAGTTTTATTTTTTATTAATTTTTTTTTGTTTTAAAGTGATTAAAAAAGAAAAAAAAAAAAGAATGTGTCCAATTCCACGGAATTTAATTGTCCACTCATAAGTGCGATTTAAAAAATGTACAACTCCATCGGTTACATTTTGGAATGAACTAAAAAAAAATTTTCATGAAATTCATGTAAAAGTTTATTTGTTACTGTGAAGTGGGCTGATTGAAGGTGCGAGATTGTGTTTATTAACTGCACACTCATAAGCGCAATTAAAAAAAATGTACCACGCTATCTGTTGAATTTTGAAATAATTTTTAAAAGATTTTTATTTGTGTGTTTTCCATTTGAATTTTAAAATAGCATATCTTCTCTTCCAGTGAAATGAAACAAAGCCTATATGTTACCTCAAACTCGGCCAAATGCACATTTGAAAACCACATTAAAATGTATTTTGTAGTTTCTATGTGATGCGTGCACAAACAGACAGACAGACAGACAAAAATTTGTTACTCATCTTGCGTCCCCCAAATGAAATTTTGTTGCAAATATCTTCAAAGTACAGACACACCAACTTTACAGTTTTGCAGTTTATATATAAAATGTTACCAAGAGAAAAAGTGAGGTTTTCTATTAGGAGTTAACTAATAATAAGCTGATCAGGTTTAATGTAAATAAATTTCAGTGATATTATTATTTCAGGTTGAAGCCCACATACATGTCTGCCTATTTTCTATACAGCAGAACTCTCTGCATGACTTATTAATACAAAGAAATAACATGGTCTGTGATTATTAGCAATACGGTTTCAGAACATATGAAACAAACTGCTTTTAAACTTCCTGCAGGAAGAATTGACATGCAGTGATCTATCCATACATCTTTGAAGATTCAGTTTCCGACGTGTTTTTTGTAGTGAGCCATGCTGTGTCGCGTGTTTGCTTGTGTTTCGTGAGGATTTGGGCGCTTTGCGCTGTGAGGTAATCTAGCACAAAACTGCCCATAATGTTCCATCTACTCAACATTTTAATTTCTTTAGCTTCAGACAAATATCGAAGGATTGGCATGCAGCAATACGGACATACAGACAGAAATTTTTCCAAGACTGGTGTCAGGTCCTCCAATGTATGAAACATAATGATCTAATTGAAAGAGCGAGGTCTGCCCAATGTACAGACAAAGAATGGTTTTCATTTATATAGATTCATTACATTCATTACATGCAAATTGATATATTTCAGGCCTTTTGTTTTCAATTTGATGATTGCAGCGTAGAGCTCATGAAAATCAAAAATCCAGTATCTCAAATGTTGGACTATTTAGTTTCATGTTTGAGCAAATTATCCTGTACACACAGGATAAATACTGTGACCTGCGGTACTCCACTTTATTGAAGCATGTTCACTGAAAGGTTGCTGAAAGGGAAAGTATGATAGGAAAATGTGCTCAAGCAACAGGAATGACTACACTGTCAAGCAAAGCCGATTCAAGAACTTGGGAGAGCCTGGAGTAAGTGTATCAAGAGCCAGCGGATATGACATCTTCACGAAATGGGCTACAACTGTTGCATTCCTAGTATCAATCCACTCCTGAACCACAGACGATGTCAGGAGTATCATATCTCAACTCGGGAACAAAAAACTGGACGGTTGCTCAGTGGTCTCTTTTCAGATGAAAGTTAATTTTACGTTTGCAAAACGAAGCACAGGATCCAAGTTGTTTGAAGTCCAGTGTGAAGTTTCCACAGTGATGATCTGCTGACAAGCTTCCTAGAGATGCCGATGGAGGACTTGGTCCCTACCTACAGGCCAAAACTACCACTGACTGGTTTGCTAACCATGAGATTACTATTTGATTGATTGATTAATTGACTTATTGTTAGATGCTTGATTGGCCAGCCAACACATCTGACATCTATCAAACCTGGTTTTCACTAACCCCTCAGCAGTGCCACAGTGTTGCAGTAACTTGTGCTAAATTTGTGCATAAATTAACATAGTTTTTGAGAAGTTGGACATTTTTGATAATTTGAAAATTGTAATTGATTGTAGAAAATTCTAATACTATGTCAAGGTATTTAATTACAAAAATAGGCTTTAAGAAGTTCATTTGATGTGTAATGAATACAGAATATACAAGAGTTTCAATTTTTGAATGAGACAAAAAACAGGTTTTACACAATATGCACTGTGTATATAAAAATGAAAGGTACAGCTATTTTCTATTTTTAAATACGACCAGAACAATAACAATAACCCTTACACAGCCTTACGATTTGGCATCACACCAAATTGTTCCTTAGGATTTTCGTGCCCAATCATGTTTTATTTCCTGCATACAGTGATTATCTGTCCAAACCTCAGCCGTCCTCATTTTTTTCTTCGTGTCTACACACACAAAGAAGTTTAAAGATCTTCTAAAGCAACAGTGCTACACTCATTAAAGAGCTTTATATTTCATGCATTTACTCTCGCCACCGCTATTGATCCTGTAAATATAACATTACATTCAACTTATCGACTTTTGTATGTTGACCTCTGCTTTTGAATGCTTTTGATAACTGGTTCTTGGAAGCTGTTAAGGGGAAAAAAAATCTTGAAAGCACTGAAGTAATCAAATTTGTTCATTTCTTGATTTTTTTCTTTCTTCTGGTATGAAATTAAGATTAAAGAGGTATTACTTATCTCATTGGGCTTGGATAAATTAAATACTTTATTGATCTGTGAGGGAAATTGTTTACATGTTGTAAAACAATTGTGTGAAATTGTTATTAATGGGCACTTCATGCTTAATATTGGGGTAATTGGGTAATTATTATCTAGTTACCTTCAGTATTTGTTTCTTTTTCTTTCTTTTTTTAATTTTGCTTTGCTTTCTGTTCATTCCATCATATTTCTTTCTTCCTTTTCATTCTTTCTGTCTTTCTTACTTTATCTTCACTCCAAGCTAACTGAGCCTTTACATCCCAAAGTATGTAAAACTCTTGATTTTCACTTGGACAATGCTCACTCTGTTTTCTTTCCCGATTACCGTTTAATTGCCGAGTTTTGGCAAGTGTAGTCGCGAGGCTCGCACAGTCTTTTGCCACCTCAAAGCGTCTTGCTCATACTAGCAAGCTATTAAAACGACGTAATTATGCAAACGCCTGTGCAGTGCTCAATAACCCGTGTAGAAGCCTGACAGTTTCTGTTGTCTCTTAATTAGGAATTTTAATCCTTAATGCATGTATTTAAAGGGAAATAATTAGACAGATATTTCCTCTCTTCTTCTGCGCTGACATGTGTGTAAGTATGGAATGACCCATGTCTGTTCAGGGAGGTGGTGAGGAGAGGGGGGGGGGACTAAAAACATGAAGCTTATTTCATCTACATACTACAAAGGCATTAGCACGGCGGGGTGTGCGCGGTGATAACTAGGCCAGCCGTGCTTTCTAACATGCCGTGCCTCTTCATTAGAATATCTGAACTGTTATAAATATGGCTCAGATTATGTTATTGTCTCGTTATCTTTTCTTTGCTTTGGTGTTAATGAGTGGGACAGGGTGGATAAATGAGCAAGTTTCTCCTACATTATTTGGAATGTGCTTTAATAATGCTCATTAGGCCATTCCCTTTTTTTTTTTCCTTTTTTTTTTTTTTTTTTTAAAAGCTGCTTCTTTAATTAGATTTCCGTTGCTCCCCGCACACACACACACATACACACACACACACAAACCCTTCAGTCCTAATAAGGGCGTTCGTGGCTGATAATGCCTGTAATGTTTATTACTACAACATGATACACGAAGAAAAACGAAGTTATTGCTACAATAAGAAGTCAGAATCTTAGAATCTGATGACCTCAATAGATTTCAATAGTTGTAATATATTAATTAAAAATGTACGCGGCATAAGAGGAGTACAGTACGTTTTACAATTTAAGGGTCTCTGTATTCTACCATAAGAAGTATCAGGAAAGCTAAGAAAAGGAAACGATGATGACGATAGTCATTTTCCTCGAACTCTTGCATAGCAGACCGCATTAGTCTCTCCATCCCATGTGTACTGCCATGATTGTCCCTTTAAAAGCCACTTTGGCACCCGTTTGTCTGGCCCAGCCATCGGTAGACTGCAAATGGAAGAGGACTGCTCCTGTCTCGATCTGATGGAGGGCGAGAAGGAGAAGAAAAAGAGGCAGAGAGAAGCACTCAGAGCAGAAATCAATGTCAGTTGTCAATGCACTTCAAGGTCACAGCGCCCCCCTGAACGGATAGATTAAGAGAGTGATCGCTTAGCAAAACTACTTTTCCCGATCTTCACTTCACGAGTGACCTCCAGTCCTCTTCTTCAGTTTAGCACAGCTCGCTGTCGCGTTGCGTCATATTGCAGAGAGATCCCGTATTGACTTTCCAGCAATATGACACAAGCGGAGACGACTTGGGCCATAAATTCTTATAGGCCGGGGAAGGTAGTATGACCAAATACGTGAGGTGAGAACATGGTTTGTGTCACCATATATAGTTCTTTTCTAACAAATTGCTTGTGAAACAATAATGTTAAAAATTGCGTAATTATAAAATTGATAAATATTAGAAGTAGTCTGGGTTAATGTCCTAGAGCAAAAACATGGCATACTAACAGTAATACAAGTTCCTATTTAATTCCTTTTTTTTGTACAGCACTTTGAACATGAGTCATTGTCGTAAAAGACGATTTACAGATTTTACAAAAAATGGAATATATGGAATATATAAATTTGAAAAATATAAGTCTAAATTATAATCATCAGTTTGTCCTTGAGAAGTGAGCTGGGGTGACGGTGGGAAGGAAAAACTCCCTGAGATGATGAGAGGGAGGAACCTTGAGAGGAACCAGACTCAACGGGGAACCCATCGTCATTTGGTTGAAGATGCGACCATACATCAGTCCCTGCTATATCTATGTTCTATAAAGTTGAAAGTTCAATGTAAAAGAGAAGGTGTTTAAGTTAATATAAGTATACTTTTAATATTCTTATAGAAGTTTCTGTGTATATTAGTGGGAAAAAAAACATAAATGGACAAATGTGTATACTTTTAATATTCTTATAGAAGTTTCTGTGTATATTAGTGGAAAAAAAAACATAAATGGAAAAATGTTAAATGTAACAAGTTTATCAAGAAATATCCAAATATCAGAGAAGCCCGAGTTAATTGTATAAAGAAGTTGTACTACGTAATATCAGGATTTCCAGAACAATGAACATTTTATCATATCTTTATTTTGCTATAGTGAAAAAAAGTTTACATTAAAGTTTCCTAGAACTATATTTCTAGGAATATCTTTAGATTTACTAAAACCTATGGTTTAGTCACAGATTTACAAACTTAACAATGAAATTAGTCGAATACTGTACAAAATCCTACCATGTTAAAGATTCACTATGAAATTGTAACATAGACGGAGCACCCACTAATGCGCCATAACTGTTATTTAAAGGTAATTTTAAATAAATGAATGAATGGATGATGTCCCACTTTAATCCCAGAAAAGGATATCTATGGTATTTTACCAGAATATCACATCATGTTATTTCCTAACTCTCTCTGTTTCTAATTACATTTCACTGCTTTCCAGCGTGTTTTGTTCAGACTGGAACCCAAAACCTGGATTCCTCACGCTCCACTGTCCACACTTTTTGTCAGTTTTTGGTGACTGTTCAAATCACCATAAGAGCCAGAACGTGTAGTGATGTAGATGCGGAGATTTCTCCGTAAGTAGTCGCTCTGGTTCATCTGAGTTGTGAGATGTTTTTCTGCTTCTCAGCAGATGCCGCTTGCATCTGTTTTTCTTTCTTTCCTTTTTTTAATAAGAAAACCTGTTTTTTTTTTTTTCAGTTTTGAAGCAAGATGCTTTATTATTCCGACGATATGCACCAAATTTCCTGATAAAACTGTCTGGGATGTATAGAGTACATAATCAGGACTTAATTCTTTTGTAAACAAGTGTGCACATACTGGGATTTTACTCCACTTTTATTTTTGGAGTGGGAAGCATTTAACTGTTGTAAATAAATACCCATCATTCCTGCATTATTTATCAGGAAGTTGTATGCGCACTATGGTGACTCGGCTCCTTGCCTGAAAAAAGGAAGAGTGCAAATTTGAAGGGCTTATTGTAGCAGTCCTCTCGCTAAGGCCTTGAAATGTCAACCTCCTAAAACTGTTCTTAAGAAGTGAAGTTTTAAAAAATCCTGCATGCATGCTGACTGCTGGCACGCCGTCAAAGCAACTGCTGGTATTAGTTTTTGTTATTCCAACATGGCCACGGGGGCAGAAGTTTTTAAGACGTCAATCCTATCGCATCAATTTCCTCCAGTTAAAAACAGAGCGTTGTGCAAATCTCAAGAATTAAATCTTCACTTTTCAGCTCAAACGATTTAGAAATGTGTTAACTGTTTGCCACCTTTTTCGGTTCAACTGGATTAAGCACTTTTGTTATCATCAGGTGATTTTAACAATGCTGTGCGTCCCTGAGTAGTACAATGGAGGCACGTTTGCTGCATCATCCAGAGATTGTGAATTCGAGTTTGATCCCCAGGAGTCCCGAACCTCTATCAGGCGGGATGGCATACCCTCAATCTCACATCAATCATGGTGACCCGAGCCATTCATGGGCATCTTTGAGCAGAAAGGGCAGCTAGGTGCTTTCCTCCGAGTGTGTCACGCCGTCACGAGCATTGCGTAAGCTGCAGCAACAATAAAAAAGTACTTGTAGTAGCTGGTGTAATATGGTTCTGAAGTTGCATGTGAAAGTCCTGGTTAGTAGTTGGCACCTTGATGGGAGAGTGATCTAACAGAGACGCAGGTAAGAGTTGGTTACGACTAAATTAGTTTGAAAATCATGGAAAAATTCACCAAAAAAAAAGGGAAAAAATATCCAGTGGTCTAAGCTTGGATAAGGGCATGCTTCATATTTATTCCACTCGGTTAGGAAGCACAGCTCTAACAAGGCTGAGCATGTCAGAATGATGCACAGTACATATAATCATGCAGGTACTGGTCAAGCGCTTAATTCTCACATCAGACATCAAAATGTGGGGGAAAAAAAATTTATCTCAGTGATTTTACCCACGGTGTGTGTTTGTGCCAGATGGATTTGCAGAAACTGCTGATCTCCTTGGATTTTCGCGCACACAACTCTCTTGATTTTTATGCAGAATGGTGTGGAGGGGATTGAACACAGAGAGAAGTGAGAGCAGAAAAACATCTTAGAATGCACAACATGTCAAGCATTAAGGGAGTTGGGCTACAACAACTGCAGAAGACTCTGGTGACGTTTTTTTTCGGTTTTGAACTGTCCATCTTGTACCCGCTGTAGCTTCAGAGTCCTGTTTCTGGAAGGAGCAAAGCCTGACGTGAACTTTTGCCATCAAATATCTGTGCCTTCAGAGATGCTTTTCTGCTCAACATGGTTCCAAAGAGTGGTTTTTAAAAAATACTCAAATCTGCCACCAACAACCCAGCCAGTGTCAAATTCTCTGAGATTTCTTTTCTTTATGTTGTTTGATGTGAACGTTAACGTTAACCGAAGCACTTGACTTGCACTGCGCTGCACTGCAGCCACATGATTGGCTGAAGAGTAAGTAAGTGAGTGTATGTAATCAAAGAGAGATGCCCAGGAAGTGAGACTGCATTTATCAGGATACGTTTAAGTACTGCTCTGATTTTATTAACATATTATAGCTGCAATCACTTAAGTATTTAGTTTTAAACGCAAAGCATGGTTCAGAATATACGCCGAATATCGAATTCACCTCAAAATCTCTCGAAAGATCTCTAGTAAGTGGAAAAGCCCACTGAGGATCGAACAGTCCGTTGCTTTTGAGTGCTGTCTGAATTGCGAGAGGTCTTTGATGTCAGTAGGCGCCGGACTCTATTCAAGTGAGCTGTAATCTCCGGTATTATGGCTCACTCTGTCTTTATCTCAGCCCCTGAAATGGTGAAATGAATTACCCCCAAATTTCTCTCTCGCTCTCTCTCTCTCAATTCATTCTCACCTTGCGATAGGGGTCATTTCCTTAATAGGGCCCTTCATTTGGTCGGCCATTAATAACCTTTATCTTTGGACAGGCTGACGATAGCACAATAATCAATATTTAATTTCTCCTTAATGTGTGGAGCTTAACCCTGTCAAATTCATTCACTTGTTTATGTGTAGAGTATGACAGGAGATATATTCACTTCCTATTGCTTTTTCCCTTTTCCTGTCCCCTCATTTCTCACTGTGAGCAGACGTATACTGTATGTTTGGACTCGATGGGATGAGTAAGACTCGGTCGCTCTTTATTCTTCACCAAAAGCACTCGTTTAAGTGACCTGATATTTTCTTGGTGGGAATAATCTCATGTTGTTATGTGGCCCGTCTAACCTCTCCATCTGCGAGTTTCTTTTTTTCTCCCCCCTCTTTAAAAATGTACTTTTATTCATCTTCCATAAAGCCTGTTGTTTCACTGCGCTTATTTGTGGATTTTCTCTGCAGGTACAACCATTTCTTGAGAGACTTGACAGAGAACACTAGTCCAGACAGCGCAGAGTTCCAGCAGCTTTCAAGTAAGAGTTTTTTTTTCTTCACTTTTCCGTCTCACTACCGTCAACAAACATGCACTCGTCCTTGTGACAAAAATGTTGATGGGTTCATCCAGCCTGGATTGTTTATATTATGCATCTATTGAAGAGATTTGTTCCTCAAATGCTGAATTGGAGTCACCCAAAGCCCACGCTTATTACGTGTTTGCCTTCCATTCTAGTTTGTCACTTTCATAGAAACCTCTAAAGATCATTCAGCGCTCGTGTGATCTCGCTTTGCTTTTGCTCCGTTAAGCAATGATACCTTGGGTCTATTGGAGGGGTGGGGGAGAAAAAGGTGCAGAAAGTGCCGCATATGGTGGCAAAACAAATCCGCCTGTGAAGTTTGGAGCTGGCAGCGGAAAAGAGCCTCTCTTGTCTTTGTTAGGGTGACAAACAGAGTAACTTTGGGCTTTCCTTTCATCGTTCATTTGTTATTATTGTCACAGCCGCTGCTGCCGCGGCGCTTGCAGAGGATGAAAGTACGGCGAAGCTTAACGTGAGTCTAAATTCCCCGTGTGGATTTTGACAAAATTAATTGGGACCAGATCAGAGGATATCAACCATGTAAAATATAAATAAATAAAATCTCCGCAGTCAACAGAAGCTCCGATAATGACTCATTTCTATCGTCAAATAAACAGCAAATCAGACTAAAGCGGCAGTGTACACACAGAATTATTTATGTGTATCAATTAAAATCTCATTGGTTCCGTGCTGCTTTTGCTTACAAATTAAAACAGCGCCCGATTCTAAGATGAAGGTACGTATCCAAATTTGCCCCTCATGCCGCCTCTTCCTCTTCTCATTAAAGCCACTTTTTTTTTTCCCCCTCCTGCTCGCCTGCTTTTTATTAGGAGGGTGGCATGGGTTTGCACACCCAGCGCAAGCACATTGTAAAGGGAATTATTTAAAAACAACCGCAGACAAATCACGTTGCATCTGATTAAGCAAACCAGCACTGAGAATTCCAGCAGGCTCTGTTGTTTTCCAGTTCCCCCTTGTTGTAACTGAAGTGTTTTCCTCTCGTTCCTCCCCTCCTTGATGTTTCATGTGGAATGGCAGAGCTTTAATTGTGGTAATTGCTGCACTTCACACTCCTCGTCAATCATAAATTAAAGCACCTTTTCAGCACGTACTTTCGCATGCCTGTCAGACGGCCAGCATGACAGCCACCCACTGACCAATCCAGCTCTGTCAAAGGTTAATTAAAAAAGTTAACACTCAAGAGTTTCCATTTAAACACTCTCGATGGATAATGTGAGGTGGGGAAAAAAAAAAAAACGAGATGGCAGGAAATTGTCTGTGGAATGTATAATGAGAGAGTTTAGATTATTAATGCAGGAGACAAGGCTCTTTTGATACACACTTTTCTTATATGCACGGAGTGATCCGATCTGATCCGAGTACTTTACCATAGCTAGCTTAATGATCATTACTGTTAAGGACAGTTCACACTCAAGGCTCCATCACTAAACTACAATTTGATATGATAGGTTTTTTTAGTTAAAACTCTAATGTTGCTCATACTTGAGGTTCAGTTAACCTAGGTAGCACTTTTTTTTAGTTTGTATTATACGATTATACACTGTCCGGCCAAAAAAGGCAACCACTCTGACCATCTTTCGGTTTGGTAACAGTCTGGTGGCCAATGATATCCTGGAATATTCCCGTTCCATCAGGGAATAAAAAAATCCATAAATGTGATGCCCTAGTCATTCAGTACATTCAGTTCATCAGCTGAAAACTTTTTATTGCCACACAACGTAGCTGAGCCTAGACCTGACCAACTGTGGCAACCCCAGATCATAACACTGCCTCCAGAGGCTTGTACAACATGCTTCCCTTCTTATCCTGACACCTCCATCACTATGGAAGAGGCTCAACTCAACGCTGAACTCATCCGACCTTTTTCCATAACTCCAAAGTCCAATCTTTATATTCCCCTTCACACTGAGCAAATTGAGGCTGATTAGCTGATTAAAAAAAAATATATATATTTTTTTTTAATTCAACCTGCATACAGCTCTGGAAAAAAAAAATGTGTACTGACCAAATAATCCATTTGTTTTTGTTCTTACATGAAAGCTTTGTCCCTTTTTTAAATTTTTTTGTGAACTGCTGACAATATTTCTTCTAAACTCAAAATATAACTATTGTTATTTAGAGTGTATATTTGAAGTAAATGACATCACATCAAAATCAAAATAACCCAAGATCATGCAGTATTTGTAGAGCTTTAATAACTTAAATTAAACAAAATGCAAATAATTTGTAAACAAATTGTGTTAATGCTTTCGATAAATATCATTACGAAATCAGCATTTGGTGGAATAACCCCGATCTGCAGTTACAGCTTTTATGCGTTTTGGCATCTATCTTCCCCTTGATGACATTTTAGAAGTTTTCAAAAAGTGTTCTCTTATTTTTGTTTTCCAGACCTGTGTATATTTGCAGCCTTTTGCCATGTCTGTGAGGTTTTATTATCGCTCTGCAGTCATCTTTGGCTTGCTCATTAGGGATAAATTTAAACTTTTATTTCCAGAAACGATCAGACTATCCATAAAGCTGCTTTGTCCTCATTGTCTTTGTTAAAAGTGATATATAAAAAATGCTTTGCTCATGAGGGGCACACCGGTAAAGTGCTCGCCATTATCATCCGGAGAGTTCGTGTACTGCGTGATGCTACAGCCATCCATAGCCGAAAGCATAGATTGTGAGGGATCTTTGGCAAATTGCTGTGGTAGAGGAAAAGAGCACAACAGGGCATGAAATAATAATCAACTTCCGAGTTGTGAACTTCCTAGTTCCCTGTCACACGCTATAGTTACTTACTTTGCTATTATATCAAGTTCTGACTTTTGCTAAGCTAATGTTATACCTCACACTCTGTGCCACACGACGCCTGGAGTCTACTCGAGGGGACTCGGTGGCAATTGGTAGGTAACACCCTGGAGGGGTGCCAGTCCACAATGGGCAATTTGGAAACGCCAAATGGCCGCATCTGCATGTCTTTTGACTGTGGAAGGAAATCCACCCAGCACAGAGAGGGCATGCAAGCGCACACACACAGACCTGAAGCAGGACCCTAACCCTCGACCCTTGAGATATGAGTCTACAGTGCTAACCGCTATGCCACCGTGTCGCCATGTTTAATTCATTGAATTAAATTTAAAATGGGAACAGCAGGGCCATTTTGAGACAAGAATGAAATGCATCAAATATATAATAGACTTCTTTTTACTTTTAAAAATATATATATACATGGAATAAACATGTGAAGGTCCGGGTTCGATTCCCAGCCTGTGCCCAAACCCCAGCCACACTGATGCAGTGCCGGTCCCAAGCCCGGATAAAATGAGAGGAGTTGCGACAGGATGGTCTACCATCTGGATGGTCCACTGTGGCGACCCCTTGCCGGGAGCAGCTGAAAAACGAACATGGAATAAACATCTAATACAAAAAAAGTTTAGCGTGAATGCTGCCTTGCTTTTTCCCTTTCGTCATCCAGAAACGGAGCCTTTTTTTTTTATAAAAAACTTTCGTTATAGATTTGTAGAACAAATCATTAACAGATGAATCAAGAATGCTTTATTGTGCTAAACAGAACTTTTTCTCCTAATAATGAATACAACCGCTTCGACTTTGCAACACATTCCTGTCTTTGATTTCTGCTGTAATTTATAGGATTGGATAGTGGATAAGTGTCCCAATTAGATCGTTATTATTTCATCACGAAGAAACTTCTGTGCTGCCTCGTTCACAAGACCAAAGAGTAGAATGTAAAATTAGTATCCATCTGCTGCATGTTGCTTTCAACTGCACTAATGTCTGTGCAGACAAAAACGCTCAGCACACAATAATTGGCCGAACCATTTATTCACAGCTTCTGTGTTGCGTAACTGAAAATGCCATTATGTGAAACACAGCAAACTTTGCCTCTACGTGCTGTTCAGTTACACAACAGTTTGGTAATTCTTTTCGGCAATGTTAACTTGGTTTGGTGAACAAAAGATGTACCATGATGTTTATGAAAAGAGCCTAGATGTAAACTTTTGGAGTTTACTGGGGTGCTCCATAACAGGCAACAAAGTTGACGTGGTGTCGTACGATTTCATTAACCGCTCTTCCGAAATCGGATCCCTCTCTAACAAGCTCTTGTGCTTTTACCAGCAGAATAGTGGTCTGTAAGCAGGCCTGTGTTGTACTATGGCTAATTAAAGGAACCACAAGCGCGTACACACACTGCACAGCAGCATATCCAAGTCAATCAGTGCAGCCTGAATGTGCTAATCCACTCGCTGTGGGTCATCTGTCTCCAGGGGGTTGATGTCAAAAATCAAACGCACCCGGCACGTTCTGTTTATATGTACACAGTCCGTACAGTACATGTAGATGTGAAGTGGTGTGGGCTTGATAACTGTGTCAGATGATCTCCAGGGCAAACAAACAATAAGTTGAGTAAAAGCGTCACTTGGTGGTCAAGCAAATACACACTGGCTACATTCGTCATTAGAAGTCAGTACACACAAAGTGAGTATGGTGTGATACTGACTTTGAGTACACCACTGATTTTATGTTTAAAAAATAATAATAAAAAGACATTAACATGGAGTACATGGGATGCAATGATAAATTTATGCAAGTGCACAACTGAAACTCGATACATTTTATTTAGCAATGATGTATTATTTACATCAAGGCATGGGCTCCAGATAAGTTCTGAAGGTGTGCTGTGGTATCTGGTAACAAGATGTTAGCAGCTGATACTTTAAGTCTACTGGATTAGTTATGAGTTAGGGCCTCAGATCAGACACACAATTTGAGCTTTGTCAAAGTCACTCAGATCCCTACACCCTCGTTGTAGATGTCATGGGGGAGGATATATTAGGTGGCAGGTGAAATGAACAGTAAGTTTCCAAAGTTGATTTGTTGGCAGCAGGAAAAATGGGCGAGCATAAGGATCTGGGGGACTCAGACAAGGACACGGGTCAAATTTTGATGTTAAAGCATCTCCAAAACAGAAGGTCTTATGGAGTGCTCAGAATCTACCAAAAGTGGTAAGAGGAGGGAGAGACAGTAAACCGACGGAAGAGTCATGGTTACTTAAGGTTCACTGAGGCATCTGAGTGGTGCAGTGGTAAAGTGCTCATCTTATCATCTGGAGATAGCTGGTCCGATCCCTGAGTGGAAGGAAAATTGCGGGGTGGGATGGGAGGCAATTAGTGCTCTCACATTAATTATGGCTCTACAGCCAATCAGCAGCACCTGTGAGCTTGCGCCTGTGAGCTCGCACAAGCGGAAGGAGTGGATAGCGCTGTCCTCCAAGTGTGTTACGCCACCCCCAATGGCGTGTGAGCGAGCAGTTCGAAAAGATGCGGTCAATGATGCCATGTGGTTCGGAGGAAACACATGATAGTCTGCGGCCGTCCCGACTGAGTGGTAGTAGTAGCCTTAATTGCCCCCTAGTGACAGGGAGGAATTGGACACGACTAAATTAGGGAGAAAATCTAGGAAAAATCCTAGAAAGATTAAAAAAAAAAAAAAAAACAGACATACTATAGGACAGGTTGCCGGAAATTGTGTCTGTGATATCTGGCTGTAATAGAAAGGTGTCAGAACACAAACGTATCATCACTCATTGTGTATCGGATAGAGTCACTAAAATGGGTACATGAGCAACAGAGCTGGGCCATGGATCAATGGAGGTAAGTAGCCTGCTCGAGTGCACCATTTACACGAGGATGATAAGGCACAAGGACTCAAGTTTGATGTGTTGTCTTGGCCTGCAAATTTTAATCTGATTAAGCACCTGTGAGAAGTGTTGGACAACCCAGTCCAATCCATAGAGCCTCCATCTTGTAACTTTTCACGATCTGGTGCTAATGTCGTGGTGACGGATACCACACACCGTCTGAGGTCTTGTGAAGTCCATGCCTTGATGGTCACTGCAGTTTTGGCAGCACAAATGGACGAGGCTGCACAATATTAGGCAGGTGGTTTGGATATCGTGGCTGATCATTGTTTGTTTTCTTCCCTGACCTAACCTATTGCTGGCTTTCATCAATGCTGCTGTCTGAGTCTCAGTTTGTTGTGATGGAAAGCAGTACACTACATTGTTTTATTCCCCTCTTTTGCTCTCCTAATAAGTTTCATTTATATATAGTACCAGTCAAAAGTATGGACAAGTTTGGATTGTTTTATTTTCTACAATTGGAGATTTCCAAACTATGGAATGACACATATGGCATTAGATAATTAAGTAACAACAACAGTCAGATGTTATTTTAAGACTGGAAGGTTGGCTGTTCGGAAATAGTTCTTGCAAGAATAGTATTGTCAAGTGCATTTGCAAAAACCATCAAGCACCATGATGAAACTGTCTCTCATGAAGACCTTCCCGGCAAAGCAAGACCAAAACTTACCTCTGCCGCAGAGAAGTTGGTCATTTTAAAGTTACCAACCTCAAAAATAACCAATTAACAAACAGCATCTCAGATTAGAGCCGTTATAAGGATTTACAGAGCATAAAGTAGCAGATACATCTCAATATCAACTGTTCAAAGGAGATTATTGTATATTTTGGATGCCTTCATAATTGTTTTACAATGTAGAAAGAAATAAAACATTCCAGACTTATAACTTTTTACTTATAGTCTATAGCACAAGGTCACTTCACATTTATTGTGTCTTTTCTTCACAAAATAAATGTGATCAGAATTGTTGGTAAGGTCCTTTAACGGCTCTGACAGTGATTGGATTTTAATTCTAATATTAAACTATGGTTATGAGCTTGTGTCGGATCCGGATATGCTTTTGGGATACGATACTGGAAGAGAATGGGGCAGCACTGATTTAGCCTACACAGATAAGCGTGCAATGTATTTGCTCATTCCTCTATGTTCTTGATGCAAACTTCTGCTACAGTACACCACACCCACATCTGCAACAGAGCTTAAAGTGTTAACCATCAGAATTAGTTCTCAGGGTTTTTATCTTCAGTGTAATCCATTCCATGTGACCAATAAAAGGGAAATTTTGCTGGCTTAGGAGGTTTGCCTGTAGCGGTTTGGGTCAGTTTTTGTCGACAGGAACATGTCCATCCTCATTAGTGGACATTTTCAGGACAATTCTGCCCCTATTTGCAGGATACTGAATAGTGTAAGTATGAAATGACCTATTCTCACTTTCTGACGCTTTATACTCTTGTTTTTGTGTGTGTGTGTTTACTAGAGTTTGTAAATGGAAGAAAACCAACATTTTGAAATGATCAAAACTTTTATTATACAAATGAATATTTTATCTGGATAGGAATCTCTTTCTGACAGTGGTTATATTGTCTGTCTGTCTGTCTGTGTGTGTCTCTGTCTGTCTGTCTGTGTGTGTCTCTGTCTGTCTGTGTGTGTGTCTCTGTCTGTGTGTGTGTCTCTGTCTGTCTGTGTGTGTGTCTCTGTCTGTCTGTGTGTGTGTCTCTGTCTGTCTGTGTGTGTGTCTCTGTCTGTCTGTGT
>JAQMYL010000004.1:9057388-9067830 GCA_030014365.1 Clarias pachynema | reverse complement strand
ACACACACACACACACACACACACACACACACACACACACACACACACACACACACACACACACACACACACGTTCATACATTGTTTCTGGGTTTCTTAGAGTCACCATTTCACCTGATGGGAAACCTACATGGACATAAGGAGAACATGAGAAACTCAAGAACACCAATTAGCAAGAACGTGGCAGAAGTACTGTAGGTGCTGTGAGCAATGGTCTGGAATCTCTTTAAATCCTGAAGATGCTTTGAAAAGGGACACTGGGCAGATTGATTCAATAATTCAGCCAACATGCAAAGAACTCCTCAGATTAATTGCATTAACCTTATTTCACCTGTTTTTCATGCACATAACTTTATTCCATGGCCTATTTTGCCAGAAAGTTTACCGTACCTAATTTTTTACTGTTTACCCTAGTTCGGATTCAGCTATACTGTCAGGGGACATGGAAGCAAAAATCATACTAGGCCAGGTTATATAAGTGTGCAAATACAGGTGCATGTGTGTATGTGTGTGTTGGAGAAGGCAAGGTGCTTATTGAGCTTAAATGCTGTGCTATCCAATTCGGCCTGTCCTGCCAACTCTCCTCTAGGAGACAAAAGTTTACTTTCAGGAGACGTTGAGGGGATCTATTCTTCACGGAGGGAAGGGAATGAGGGAGGGGGAAAATAACACAGATTACAGCCATCAAGAAAATATTTGACCACCATGCCTGGATAAAATGAGTAAGCAAACAACAGCAGGCAGACAGGAGAGCTTTACCTGCCCAAAGAGGTCACTGGATGAACGCTCGCGAATTTTGGAATAGGTTCAAGCATTTTAATTCTTTTAAATAATTAAAGATGACACGATGCTGAAATGCCAGTCATGCCAGCATATGGATGACTGAACCAACAAAGTGCTTGAGCTTATAAATTTTTTGTTTGTTTGTTTGTTTGTTTTAGTGTATTTACTTATACATCCATATTTTATACCACTCTGGCGGGATACACCTGAGATGGGGTGTCAAATCATTGGAGGAACAAGTGCACACATACCTAATCACACGCTATGGACAATTTAGAAACACCAGTCAACCCGGTGCGTGTCTCTGGACTGTGGACGGAAACCAGATTATCCGGAGAAACCCACAATACACATGTTTGGTTTATATGTACACTATATATACATATAATGTGGGGTCCCCAAACATGCCTTAAATAGGGCAATCACCTATGTGACTCCAATGTACAGATAGATTGGTAGACTGGTTAATACACTACAGTGGGGCAAAAAAGTATTTTAGTCAGCCACCAATTGTGCAAATTCTCCCACTTAAAAAGATGAGAGAGGCCTGTAATTTTCATCATAGGTATACCTCAACTATGAGAGACAAAATAAGAAAAAAATCCAGAAAATCACATTGTAGGATTTTTAAAGAATTTATTTGCAAATTATGGTGCAAAATAAGTATTTGGTCACCTACAAACGAGCACGATTTCTGGCTCTCACAGACCTGTAACTTCTTCTTTAAGAAGCTCCTCTGTCCTCCGTATGGTCAGATGAAACCAAAATAGAACTTCGTGTTTGGAGGAGAAAGAATGCTGGGTTGCATCCAAAGAACACCATACCTACTGTGAAGCATGGGAGTGCGGGCTGTTTTCCTGCAAAGGGACCAGGACGAAAGAATGAATGGGGCCATGTATCATGAAATTTTGAGTGAAAACCTCCTTCCATCAGCAAGGGCATTAAAGATGAAACGTGGCTGGGTCTTTCAGCTTGAAAATGATCCCAAACACACCGCCCGGGCAACGAAGATGTGGCTTCGTAAGAAGCATTTCAAGGTCCTGGAGTGGCCTAGCCAGTCTCCAGATTTCAACCCCATAGAAAATCTTTGGAGGGAGTTGAAAGTCCATATTGCCCAGCGACAGCCCCAAAACATCACTGATCTAGAGGAGATCTGCATGGAGGAATGGGCCAAAATACCAGCAACAGTGTGTGAAAACCTTGTGAAGACTTACAGAAAACGTTTGACCTCTGTCATTGCCAACAAAGTGTATATAACAAAGTATTGAGATGAAATTTTGTTATTGACCAAATACTAATTTTTCACCATAATTTGCAAATAAATTCTTTATAAATCTTTTTCTTATTTTGTCTCTCATAGTTGAGGTATACCTATGATGAAAATTACAGGCCTTTTTAAGTTGGAGAACTTGCACAATTGGTGGCTGACTAAATACTTCTTTGCCCCACTGTATGTTCGAAGCAAACAATCAGGATTACACTAGTGATTACTTACCAGCAAATAAACCCACATATTAAAAAAATCACTAGTACCTATTGAAAAAAGTAAAAGTAGACTTTCTGTTTAGAAACTGCCTTAACAGACAACACTGACAGTGATAAATGCAATAGATGTTGCACTTGTAACTTCATTACCTTTGACACTTAATCATAGGACCTAAATTCTCTTTCATTATCAAACAGTCCTGCTAAAGGAGGAGAAATATGGCCAGCTATATACTGTACCAATCAGCTATGACATTAAAATCATTGACATCAAATCCACCTAAGTTGTATGTTTTCCTTGTGCCACCAGGATGGCAACTTGAGTCGTAGTTCTGCAGGACCTCTGGAGTTGTGCTGCGGTGTCTGGCATCAGGACAGTGGCAGCGGTTCCTTTGGGTCCCCTGAACGCATTTAAACAGTCACGCCAGTCTGCTGCGTTGAGCAGGAAGTAGGTTCACTTGACCGTTCACGTGACAGAAGGAAGCGATGCATTTGACTCGTCACGACTTGCCCCCCAAAAAACTGCCATGTGAGTATTGCTTTGCACAAAATTTGGATGTTTATAGCTTCTAGCAGTTTTCAGTTAAATGTTCTTTATAGACAACCTTGTGTGTCAAAGAGTAATAGTTGAGTAAAAGTCTGAAAATGGTGTTTATTGCATTCTACTGACAAACTGTTCATATGTATTGTATTGTATTATGTGTGTCTGTTATACTAGCCACCACCCCCTGTGCACTGAAAAACAAAGAAATCAAATCAACATTGTCCATATATCTTGTAAATTCTTGTCAAGCTGTCTTATTGGACTACGTCCAGGGCTTTTTGTTTCTCAGAAGCACACCAGTGATGTATTCCTTCTGCTTCAGAGCAAAGAACCTAGATGCACATCTGCCACTACTGAGAAGAGCTGGATCATTCTCCCACCTGCTTGGGTTTTACTTCTCCACTATCACTAAATCTTCACCATGCTTAATGCAAAATATGCTGTAGCTATGGAGCTGTTTAACTGTAAATTAAATTCCACAGGCAACCTCAGAAAAGATTTATTTCTTAGAAATGATTCAAATGCATACATTAACGATTCAAATGCATACTCTAATTATTTAGAACTATAGAGCTTTCTCTTATTTAAAAAAAATTTGGTCTATAATTACATAGTTACACTTGAAATTATTCAACCACCTATAAAAAAAAAAATGGGCGGCATAACACACATGGAAGACAGCGTTACCCTCTCCTTCCGCTTGCGTGAGCTCACAGATGCCCATGATTGGCTGTAGAGTCGTGATTGATGTGAGAGCACTAAGTGTTCCACATACCACCCCGCTAAGAGAGCTTGGCCAATCACCTCTCTCTTGGCCCCCCGGCTGTGGGAGGCCACAGCATCAACCAGGAATCAAACTAGTGATTTCCAGATGATGCGCCAGCACTTTACCACTGCGCCACTCAGGGGCTTCAAAATGCTACGTTCACTAACTAATTATTCATCCCCTTGATGAGAAACATCTTTAGTACTTAGTAGAGCTCTCTTTACCTACTATGACCTGCTGCAAACATGATGTATAGCCAGATACTAGTTTCTTTCTGAAAGATCTTAGCCCATTCCTCTTGGGCAATGGCCTCTAATTTAGTGAGATTCTTGGGTTTGCGTGCTTCAACTGCTCAAATATTTCCATTGGATTCAAGTCAGGCGACAGTGATGGCCACTCCACAAACCTCCAGGACTTCATCTGAAACCAAGTCTTGGTAGACTTTGATGTATGCTTGGGATCACTGTCCTGTTGGAAGCTCCATTAACGCTGAAATTTCAGCTTCCTCACAGATGGCATGACGTTTTCTTCAAGTATATTTGATTGAATCCATCTTGCAAGTTTCCAGTGCTAGAGGTACAAAGCAGAGCATCACAGAGCCACTGCCTGGCTTCACTGCTGGCAGGGTGCACTTTTCTGTATATGTTCAAAAGTTAAAGTTTTCATCAGTCCATAGAACTGTGTATGTTTAATATGGTTTTTAGCATATTGGAACAGACTTTTCTTGTGTTTTAGGGTCAGTAGCGTGGTATGTCCTGGGGTCCAGGTATTAAAGCCTGTTCAGTATGCGCCTTATAGTGCAGAGTGAAACTTCAGCACCAGCTGCCACCAAATCTCTCTGTTGGTCCTCTGCAGTCAATCGTGGGTTTTTCAACACTCGCCTCCTCAGGAATCTGGTAGCAGCAGGTGATGGCTTCCTCTTTCTGCCACATCCAGGTAGTGTAGCCACTGTTCCTTTACCTTTGAACTTGTGAAATAGGCGCCATGCTGTATTTCTAGGAACATTTAGTACCGTTGCAGTATTTTTATATCCTTGTCCTTGTTTATGCTAGGTAACAATCTCTTCTCTTAACACTGACATCTCTCGCGACCTGAATTTCTGACATGAAGTCGAACAGCTCCATCAATATGTACTGTAATCTCCATCATTCTAGTAATCTCTAAAAAGTCCAGGTATTTGATGAGTTTTCTAAATGACCTGTACACCTGAGGCACCTAATCTGTTCGTGAGGTAACACCTGATTTACAATTTTGTGTTCTAATGAGGGATTTTATTCAGGGGCTTGAATAATTCAGAAACTGCAGTAATAATTAAAAGGGGCCATTTGTGTTGACTTGTTACTTGTTAATAATCACTTGTTATATTAGTTGTGTTGAGCTAGTCCAGCTTAATTATTTATATGGACTCTGATCTGATAATATGTGTGTGTTTATATGCTCAAAACATCAAATCAGAATAGAATCTTTTTTTTTTTACATGAGCAGAGTGGGTCTGTAACAGAAGAAGAAGAGTTTTTTCCAACTTTGAGATTAGATTAGACTTCCCATATTTTTTGTTGTTGTGGTTGATGAATCCCATCTTTTGCATTATGACTGGTTACAAAAATTTAGTTTTTTCTATGACTGGTTACAAAGTGAAATGCGAACCAATCAATACGCCTTCCTCAGCCAGAGAGCCAGTGGATGAAAGTAAAAACTGGTGGGAGAGAGTTGTTCACGGGAAAAAAAAAAAGCTAATTTTCCTTTCCAGAAACTCAGTGCATCACCTAATGATAACTGCCAAACATGCAGAAAGAATATATTTATTAAGACAAAAGAGAAACAATCAGATCAAGTGTTTACATGTCTGATATTTACCTATTGAACGGATTATCAAAGTTTTATACCACCAGTCTCAATCTCATCAAAACTACATTATGATTGGGTCAGACTGCTCCGTGCTCTGAGGTGTTTGTGTTCATCAATGCAAAGCGTGAGCAAGAGTCAACTAGACATGTAAAATAAGTTGTTTACAGCACTGAGAGTCAGCAGAAGTGTTTTGGGAAAGATGTGAGATGAATACAGATAGCTCAAGTCATCACAGAAGCAGTATTTAAACAGACACTACTGATGGTAGGTTGATCTCATCATGAGAAGTCAAACCCAGTGCCTCATTAAGTTCAGGCGTGACAAATTGGCAGCTGTACTTGTCTAGTAGACAGGTGAGTTCAACAACATGAAAATGTTTTATACTTATACCTAACTATTAAAGGGTCAGTTTGATGTTATTGTTAGTTCCAAAACCATTTATACTAGTGCTTTGTGTAAAATCTTTTGTAACTTGGACAAGTTCTGTAAGCTCTGGATAAATGTTCTAAATGCAAAGTTAAAAAATTCTCCTTTTGATTTTCCTTGGTCAAAAATCTGCATTTGGTTCAAATGCAATGCACTCCAATGTTTTAAGTACAGCACATACTAATCAGATCACACCTGTGTGTAGTGCAGCAGGTGGTCAGATTAATGAGTGGGTTTTTTTTAGCTTCTGATTAGCTTTTACTAGGATGCATGGCAATGACAGACTTTTCAAAAACAAGTACATGCAGAATCACTTAAATAAAACAGAATAAAGTCTGTATTAATGTGAACTAGCTCACCACAGGTTATTACACTATGCTAGCTGATTTGTGTGCTTCTGCAATACTATTACTACAGCATTGGATGTTTTGCTAAGAATCTAAAATAATATGAAATGTAAAGACATCACAGGAGTACGCATTTAAAGATTTTGTGTAATGATTAACTGGATCTGATTCATTTTGAGAAGCAGGCGCTAATTGGGGAAAATGGCACTCTCCACCCACCAGCACATGCCACTACGCCTACACACACCATTCATGATCACTTACTCTGTTCATAGAAAGACTACTGAAAAAATATATATCCCTCAAAGTTATCTCATACAGTATGTTGAAATGAGATCAGGTAATGATCAAACTTTGGAGTTTTTGGGTTTATTAATCAATATGTAACGCAAAAGTATTCAGAAATCCATTTCTATAACCTTACACTGTGACATACTGTATGGATGAGTTTATTCTCAGAGATTCTATTACCTTGACTTCAGGATCAATTCACACACATTCTTCACTGATGCCGAATTTTTTTGTTCCTGGAACAAGATAAAAACATAAAACATAAGTTGCTGCCACAAACTGTTTGAGTTATAAATGTTGATAAGATCCCTGCACGGCAGTCCTAATCTGGAAGTCTTGCTGCATAAACCCTGTAAATTGGGTGTTTCAGAAAGCTGTCTTCTGTGTCATTCTGTCAAGGTGAATATCTTGGATATATAAGAGATTTAGTACAAAGGCAGCTGCATGCTTTGGGTGTCTTACTGAGAGGAAATGATACCACACAGTAGAGCTTTATATTTCCAAACACGCTTCCTGACTTTGTTATCAAATATGTTACATATGTGCAAAAAGCAGAAAATTTGATCCAGGGAGATTTCCTAGTCAGTTTGGTCTTTTATCAAGGTACCTTATGCTCATTACAGCAATGTTCTGTGTTACTACTAGGTTGAGCAGTGGTGGCTCAACTATTAAAGGTAGGGTGACGTGAAATATGTGAACTTTAATATTTTGCCCCCCAACATTATGTATTATGTATCTAACAGCCCCATGTTTAATATTTGAGCTTAGTAAATTGAGGGTAAGTATCAAAAATTATGAAATTATTTGCATATGTCACAGCCAGAGTGTTCTCTTGGCCAAGGAGCTCTTCAGTATGCATGACATCACACTGGGTGAAGATGGATGCAAGTGGAGTGAGAATATTTTTATGAAAATGCATTCAATGTGCAGATGAATATCAGACCTGGGCTATAAAGCAATGGAAGAAGTTGTCCTCATTTGATGGATCGTGTTTTCATTTACATCATGTGGATGACTGGGTGCATGTGCCTCACTTACTGGCTGCAGGATGCACTATGTGAAGAAGGCATGCCAGTAAAGACAGTGAGATGCTTTGGGCAGATCTGCTGAAAAACCCTTGGTCATAGCATTTATGTGGATGTTAATTTGACATCGTTTTCCACATGCAAAAACCGTTTCAGACAAAGCCTTCCCTGGTGGCAGTGGATTCTTTCAGCAGGATAATGCAGCAGGAAACTGCTGCAATGCAAAATAATTTGGGAATGGTATGAAGAACTTGACAAAGAGTTCAAGGTGTGGACTTGGCCTCCAAATTCCCCAGATCTCAATATCAATAGTAATGATGTAAGTTAATGTAGATCAGACCACTGTTTCAGATTTTAACAGAAGTGAACTATGGTATGATGTCACTTTGCATAGTTGCTTTGCCCCCAGGAGGTGCCTTATAGCGGACAACATTTTTATGGGAACATTTTTATGGCAACTTTCCTGGCAGCCATTGCTGATTTTTTCCCCCCATCTTTGGAGCAATTTAGAATAGCTAATCCACTGACTAGCATGGTTTGGAAGGTGGAAGAAAATAATAAGACCCAGAGGAAATACACATAGACACAGGGAGAACATGCAGACAAAAGGTATATTAAATCATGGAGCTCTTTGAGCTAAACCTGACAGTTCTGAACTCTACGCTGGTCTTTGATTTTATCTATCTTCATCCATCTTTCCACACCCTCTCCAAATAGCGTTCAAACGATTCACTTTAAACAGAAGATGCTGTACTTCAGACCCTTCTTGCCCAGTATTGTCTGATGTATAAAAACATGAGAGTGGATTTGAGAGTGAACACCTGTGCTAGGTGTGGGTAGCCCTGATCCTGATCACATGGCTAATCTTAGGCTTTTGATATCAGGCGTGTGTGGTGGTTTTGCCCTCATAGCCTTGGGTTTGATCTCAGTGTGCTGTGACCCAGTGACCCATTACTATTACTGTTCTTCCACATGCTTGAGCACTCTGTGCTGTTTCAGTTCACTGGTGTTTCTTTCATAATCGATGAGCAGATGTACAAAGTCTGAGGCAGTTCTGCACAAAGTATTTGAGAACACTGCATCTAAAATACTGCATTAATCATGCACATGACTGCCAAATGAAATATGATTTAATAGTTCTACATTGCTGATCCAGCTGCGTTCCTGGAGACTGACAGTGAGGACATTAAGAGTGGACTGACAAGTTTCTGCTTTGGCAAAGTAGGTTAGAATTACAGCGTAGTCTTTCCTGGGAAGTAACACATTTATTTTATACCTTTGCTGAGGGTTTTATTTAAATGCATTAAATATGCTCATATTCATTTACGTTTTGGTTTTTGGCAGATGTTCTTAACTAGGGCGACTTACAGTACAAAAGTGCTTCAAAGTTTCCGTCTTTGGAATGATCTGTACACTGGGTTACTACTGTAGGTCACCAACTAATTCCATTATTTGTGATGTGATTCTGGTGCTAATTTGAAGGTTGGTTTTATTCTGATAATAACCATGACGGTTTTATTTCCTATACTGTCATTGTGGGTCATGTAGGAAACACAAAATTGAAAGAAGTTCAGGGTTTGATTACAATACAAATATTTAATCCACTTTTCCTCATTAATTTGAAAAACAAGCCATTGTATAAGATCTGTAGTTTGAAAATCATGACATAATTTTTTTTTAAGACAGCTTCAAGGAGCTGATATTAACAAATACGGACTATATTAGATGTTACAACAATAATAATAACAGTAATATTTCACACACGCAATGATTGCAATCATTAATTACACTAACTTTCTGTCACAGCATGGGTAAAAATAAGTCTGTAGAATCTGCTGTACTGAGGAGAGAGCAGCTGCCTGCCAAAACTCACATTTAAAACCAGTAATGGTCACACTTTTAGCAAGAAAACACATCTGATAACATTTTAAACAACACTTTGTCTGCTAATAATTGCTTCAAAGTCGCTTACCATCCATGGTAATAATACATGATGAAATTATGACATTAAAAATATTGATTTTTCATGTATTTGTAATACCATATAGGCTAATGTAGAATCCAGACTCATTTCTGTTTTAGGGGACATATATAAGGGACATATATAAGGGACATATATAAGGGACATATATAAGGGATATCAAAATCAAATAAACACATTGAACGAATTTTAAAAAGATGTCACATGGCCTTTCCCTTGACAATTACAGTATTAAAAACCCTGTGTGACATAAGTTAGCAGTATTTTCTTCATTTGTTTTATATCAGTTTTTTTCAGGAAATGCAATCAGAACAGGTTAAATAAAAAATGTTATTAAACGATTAGAATTGTTAACTAGGATGAAACATACTTTTAGAAACTGTAAAGTTTTATAATATGATAATAAGATCTGAATAATAATAATAATAATATGAATAAAACAGCCCCCTTATTGCGCTTCATGACTCCTTATGTGGTAAACACTTCCTGTACCTCATATCCAGACTATACAGAATATACAGCAAATCAGCTTTTGTCTGCTGAAACCCATTTTTTAAAGTGGAAAATGCAAATGTGTTTCCTATTGTCTAGCTGTCTCCGGGTCTTTCTATGACTTATGTTAATGACTGGTTCTTGCCAGACATGCTTGCGTATGTGAGTTTGTCCATCTCTCCTGGTTAGAACAGGTAAGTGTATAGAGGTACGGTGGACACAACACATGTATAGAGGTACGGTGGTCTTTCGGCTGTTTCCTTCGAGGGATGGCCACAGCAGACCATCAGTTGGCACAGGTTTTACAACCTTCCCATTTTATCTGGGCTGGGGACCAGCACTGCATCCAGTGGCTGGGGTTTGGACATTGGGTGGGAATTAGTGATGGGTCGTTCATGAACGATTCGTTCTTTTTGAACAAATCTTTAACGTGACTCAGAAGAACGAGTAGTCT
>JAQMYL010000004.1:9039922-9051269 GCA_030014365.1 Clarias pachynema | reverse complement strand
ATAGTTGATTAGTAATATAACAGAGTGCTAGTGCAAAAAGACTTTCAGTACATCCTACATACAAACCTTGGTTTTTTTTGTGAGGGGGGGGGGGTGAATTGCATTTGTGCGCTGATCAGGGTGGAGGTGCGAATGTAGCACATACCAAGAACACTGGGTGTGCGACATCAGTCCGTCACAGAGCACCACATACAGTACACACATTCACAGCTATGGACAACTCAGCACAGCCAAACCACCTTCTACGTTTCTATCTTTTTGGGGGGAAACACACATTGTGTCTTCATGTCGTCAACAGGAAACCAGTGAAAACCCACATATTGTGTAGACAGATTTTATTGTTTTCTTACGTACAAGTGACATTTATATGAAATCTGTAAACTGTTGTTTGCAGTGGTTTCATGAGCTTGATAATGAAAAAAAATCATTTAAATGAAACATTTTAACAGAGATATGGACATCTGTTCACTAATTTCAAATTTAAACAGGTTTTACATATAATATTGCACATAACCTTTTTGGTTAAAATGAGTTTTCATCACAGGAAATCTACAAGCTGTAATTTACACTATACTGATTTGTTTACTATTGCATGCATTGCACTATAAACAACTTTATAACAAATATATATATATATATGAAGGTGAATTGTATCTCAGTCTTCTCACAGGTAGATTTATATAATCAGATTAATGGATCTCCATCAGATGGGGCTTAAATGTAATACTATAATAGTACTTTTATCAAAAACTGCAAATTAAAAAAAACTGCATTCTTTGGTTGCCTTTGTTGTGTGCTTTTTTTTTTTTTCAACTGGAATTTCCTGTAAACAAACAAAATGTTTTACCTGTTTCTAAGATTTAAGATTTGCTAATATGACTGCCATTTTATTTTCCAACAAGGTGATGTCAAGATTTTATAGTGCAAAAAAAAGACCCATAAAGGCTCTTGTGAGAGGGACTTCTGTATAACATTCAAAGGTGTATGCGAAAATTTTACATGCGTGTTATTTTTCTGACATACGCATATTCAAACACAGAAATACATTTGTGTTATAAACATATTCACACTGCACGGTGAGGCACAAAAAAATTCCCATTTTTGATAATGCACTTTCGGCCTGCATATTTAACTTTCCTTTAGCATTCTTTCTGCTCCTACTAGGTAAGGATTCGTTGCTGTTTGTCTAAACCAGATAATACACTTCCTCATCTTTGAAATGCTTGTTATCGAAATCGAATTGAACATCTCGACTAACCAAACAGGTTTTTTTTTTTTTTAAAGAAGTGTAATTCAGTTCTATGAAAACATGGGGTTTTCCATTTCCTTCATCGGGCCTACTCATATTTCCTGCCTTTGACCTATTATGATACAGAACATTCTGAAGTATGTTGTCAGCATGTTAAGGTCATGCGGAGAGGTAGCCTAGCTCTGAGTGGAGACTAATGAGACACCGCTAATGTGCTGAGGCTGCTCTAATGTGGGTATGAGGTCTAAAGACAGGCTACACATTTCCTCATTTTGTGGTTTTCACAAAGTGCTAACAAGTATGTGGTTATGACCAAATGTATTAGCAATCATCCATACTGTCCAAACTGTACACGATCAACGCAGCATTTCCTTCTACTGGCCAAAACATACGATTTAAAATTAAAAGAATACATCATTTTCACTTGAACTATACACCAAATCCTTAACATTTTACACCTTTTTTTCACAAGTGCATTTAAAATACATCCACAGACAATATGTCTGACTGTTCAACAACGGGGAGACAACGTCTACGACACATCAATTCAATGATATCTATTAAATATTATATACTTTAAATATATACTGAACTACTTACTGCACAGCACCTATTACCGACACGTTTGCACCCGAAAGCCACTGATAATGGAATTAAATTAATTGCTTAGATCCATTTGTAAACCATGTGATCCTATTATAGACCGTCCTGGATTTTCAATTTTAGTGACTATACAAGTATTTATTCTTTAGGTTCAACCAGCTTCCAAATCACAGCTCCTACAGGGAATTATCTTCGCCCGCCGTTCAGTTATTTTCCACTTTCCTTATTATTAGGATAAAATGATCAGTAAATGTTTACGGTCATCTGAGATCCTTATTCTTCTGTAATTTCCTTTAAAAAAAAAAAAAAAAAAAAACTGTATATTAAAAGATAAAGGTAAGAAGAAGGGTAGATTCGAAGAAGGTCTTTGAGAAGATGGAATTCTGTTTAACATGTGTTTTGAGCATCATATTGGTTCTCTCCATGTTTTCATTTTCATAATTCCCAATTTAGGTCTTTCTCATAACTGATTTACATTCTTAAAGCAAGACACTACAGGTAGAAACAGTTGCAAAAGTAGTCGTCATTTTACATTTATTGGATAAATTGTATATACAATGGCGGTACTGTGCGTTCTCCCCATGCTTGGTGGGTTTACTCCGGGGTAATCCGGTTTCCTTCCACAGTCCCCAAACATGCAGATTAGGTTCTTTTGATGAGATCATTTCTAGATGACACATTACTGCACTAATGCATTCATACCTTACTTTTAGGTTCAATCTTATATCTATTTAGAAGAATATTTCTCAGAAATTGACCAATTATTATTGTGATTATTGTTGGATTTAGGTTGAAATTTATGTTTTCTAATAAGCGACATAATAAAAAAAACATTTTTCAGTAAAAAAAAAAAAAAAAATGGATCTCTGTGAAATAAATATTTATTTTAAATGTAAGGCTTTAATTAGTTTGAAACATATTTAATTTCATTTGTACATTCCTCAAAAAGTGCCAATGCAAAACTTCCTGTAACAATACCTTGCAAGCATTTGTATAAGTTTTACAAATGATCCTGTTCGCCTGTAGTGTTTTGTCTTTATTCTAAAGAAAAACAGACAAAGTTTAGGGCTTCACATACAGAAAGACAGAGCTACTCTGTATTGTAAGCATTAGTCTGCAGTTTATGATCAGTACATACAGTACTACCCTGTCAGTAGTTCCGTGTCGGCAATAGATGCGTGTTGTGCTTTCTAACAGCGGGTGACAATTTATTATTAGTATTGATACATCATTAATAGCTTTATTAAAGTGCCTCACAATACGTGGAAGTGCAAATCAAAAACACCACGAGTCACGCATCACTAATGACCATCGGGATCGTGAACACACACCAGGGAGGATGAAGACGTGAGAAGAGGAGTCGGATTTGGCTCAATCCCAATTTAGCTCCCTATTGGACTTGGCTAATGATATGAAGTTTACTTTGATATTAGATGTTTCATATCCAGACCAAAAGGTCAGTCATGACTTCAAAGTGCCATAAGTGAATAAGATGCAGAGATCAATATCAAAGTATCAAAGTACTGTATAAAGGTTGCGGTTAAATGGCAGTAATGATGCACAACCTCTTGAATTTGGATGTAGAATAATACGGAGGTTATATCATATTCTTTACTTTGGAATTTCAATATTTTTTAAATGTGTGACATACAATATTAAAACCATGTGCAAAGGTCTTATGTTAATTCCCCACTCACAGCTTAAGTTCCTATGTAAAGGTTGTTACACAAAAATGAAAGAATAGCTTGTTTACCATGGTTTCATCTCATTAAATGTCCATAGAGGCATTTAAATGAAAAACGTACATGAAGTATGAGGGGCACTCAAGTCAAACCAGGACTTTTGATTGTGCAGAATAACAGAACACAGTGATGCAAGGAAAAACTCCCTTTATTTCTTTATATAATCCCCAGCTACACTAATGCACTTAGCCCAATGTTTCACTAGTAGAAGAGGGGGACCTTGTATGGGGGAGCCATGATCAGACTGCCTGCTTCATGGCCAAAACACCGGCCTCCCAGGGACTCCTTTAAACAGAATAACCAGATTATTCTGCACAATCAAAAGTCCCAAATCAAAAGTATCAAAGTACTGTATAAAGGTTAAATTGAATACCCCTCATAGAATAGCTCATTGCCTCTAGTAAGGGTATGTGGCTACTGTAATCAGCTTGCATTGCTAATCTGGCAACAAAATACAATGCCTAGCATGTAATCAAGAGCATTTCCGAAATAATAAACCCACCCCGTCTGGTGTGGACAACCATGACACGGTTACTGATTTCACATTTTCTCTTTCATTTGGATGTTTGATGTAAACAATACCTGAAGCCCTTGACCTGTATCTGCATGACTGGCTGATTCAATAACTGCATATAATATGAAAAGTTCCTCCTAAAGAACTTCTTCTCTATACATTCTATTATGTGCAAAATATTCTATTTGACCTTCACAGTTGGTTTTGGAATTGTACATCTCGAGTTTCAATAGTTATGGAATTAAAAACAACAACAATAATGATAATAATGTACGTATAACACTGCTGTGCTGAATATCAAACATCCAGTATCAACCATTTCTGTGAAATGGCTAGAGTAGGATCTGTCTGCAAATCTCAGAACCTCAGTGGCCGTGTAAAACCTCACCGATATGCACTGCAGGAATTAGAGGTACGTTATGATTTCATCAATCAGATATTTGCATTGGCAGCGAAAACTATGCATGCTACTCTTATTAATGTTAGTACCGCTCATAAACATTCTGTCATGGTAGTACAGGTTAGCTAGCCTGTTGGTGTTTACAGTGTACATAATGATTAGAAGGTCTAATTAAGAAGCCCATTAAGGTCAGGTTATGTTATGTATTTGATAAGTATGAGAAATTAAAAAGGGGGGGGGCACCATTCAACTAATGCTTAATTAATGCTAATACTGCCATCAATGCCCTTGCATTCATCATCTCCTAGTCTCTGCTGGCGCAGTTTAAAACAAACAAACAAAAATCCACCCTGAATGAGTATAAATGATTTTCAATCATCATGTAAATACATTGCATTCTGGGATTCTTAGCCTTGGTTGGATTTATTATTAGTGTATAATGCTCAACATTCTTGGAAAACACTGAGTGAAAAATAATCTGTAATGATGTGAGATTAATGAAAATGTGGGCTCTAATTAAATGCCATTTTGCCTGACCTTGCTTGCAACATCTTGCTGTGACTTCAGAGCTGCTCACAACTTTCTTATTCCTATACATGAGAATAAGAAAACAAGTACAGCACCAGAAATAAATAAATAAAAACATTTAGCAGCGATATGCACATCACAAACATACAGTAGCAACGTGCTTCAGGGTGGAGTTTACATTGAATAGGATGTAAGGTCACAAGTAAGCAATCATCTCAGGTTAGCGAGCTCTTACATCATTAATGCCTGTATTTGACTGGTCCAACACTGTTCTTACCATCTTACTAAACCTCTGTCTGTCCAACAGAATGGTTGGAAGTTACAGATCAACATGGGTACAATGCAAGTGGTATCAGCGGTAGAGTAATCTCTTAACTTACCACTGACAGTCCAGGGGTTTGAATGGAAAAACAGTTAGATCAGCTTGGACCAGTGGAATACAGGCAATGCCAGAATTCCCAGCCACAGCCCTCAAAGCCACGCCCACTTTCAAGAACGGTCTCAAACCCAGGCGTTCTGGGACCTTCAGACAGACCCTGGTGTGTATCTATGACGTGTAAAAAGCCGTTATTTCACACCACAGGGAGTAGCATTTGTGATTCTGCCTTGATCACTGGCACGTCGATCGGTTTGGTTGTAGCACCTGTTGAGGATGTTGGTCTTGCGACGGCGTTTCATAAGGCTGGTTATCTGGTGAAAATAAATAAATAAATAAATAAATAAACAACAATAATAATCTTGGGAATATAGTGTAAATGCGCGTCCCGGGTTGTTCTCCGCAGAAGCAGCAGCAGCAGCAGCATTAGGGCTGAGTGTTCACAGCCAGCGTGTTAACGTATCCGCGCGGGCACATGTCGTTCTCCGAGACGCAGTGTGAGAACTGGGCCGGGTCTCCACCGCGCGCCAGTCTGCGCACACTCCTCAGGCCCGCGCACTGCTCCACCAGCTCCAGGCATTTGCACGCCAAGAAAAAGACGTTCTTGAACATGAAAAGCGACACGGGCATGTCGTAGAGGAACACGAGCAGGCACCTGACGGCGAGCAGAGGCGCGTCGAGCAGCACGCCGCTGAGGAACCGCGCGCACATCCAGCGGCAGCGCATCCGCGACGCGGCCGACAGCTCGTAGAGCCAGAGCACCGGCACGGCCAGGGCGACGAAGTACACGGCCATCACGCCGTACTTCAGGTACGCGTTGTCCGGGATCGCGTTCTGCACGAGCAGCAGGTCGACCAGCGTGAAGCTGTCCAGCACGTCCACGCAGGTGCTCACGAAGCAGCTCTGCGAGTGGTAGCGCGGCGCGCCGTGCGGGTCCTCCACCAGCGAGTTAATCAGGCAGAAGAGCAGCGGCGCGGCGAGCAGCGCGGTGGCCTCGAAGCCGGCGGCGCCCAGCGGCACCTCTCGCGCCACCAGCCCCAGGATGGACGTCTGCAGCACGAGCGCCACCTTCGGCGCGCACGCGATCACGTAGACGAGCCAGGCGAGGTGCGCGAACGCGAACTCGCCCAGGTGGCAGCCGAACAGCGAGCTCTTCTGCCGGAAGCCGCACGCTCGCTCGCGCTTGCTCCTGGCGTTGCGCACGAAAAAGATGGCCCAGCCGGAGACCACCACGAGGTCCGTGGCTATCCACGAGCACCAGTACAGGTCGGTAAACGCGATGAGGTAGAAGTCGAGGATGCCGCCCTGCAGCAGGAGCAACGCGAAGCACAGCACCTTGTAGAAGAGGTTCTTGGCGGAACGCGGCACGAAGGGCGGCGCAGATGGCGGGAATTCGCAGCCGGAGGTCATGGCGCGAGCCGCCGTGGAGGCGCTGTCCGTGCTGCCTCGGTCCGCGTTGGCGCTGGACGCGCTCGTGCCCGTGCCCCTCGTGCACGCGCCGCTGCGGAGGAGAAGCTGGCCGTTCTCCGGCGCCGAGGACACGGGGGAGTCCGGGTAGATCGCCGCTTCGGCTCGAACACAGCTGGCCACGGAGTTCGCTTTACGAATGTCCGCGATCATCGTATTCCTGGCCGTCCTGCGTTCCCCGCCGTCTCTCGTCTCCGGCCCTGCGCAGTGACACGCGCTCGGAATGGCGCAGAAATCCCGTTATGGAGCGCGTGGGAATGGACTGGCGTGCGCGTCGATAGACATATCGGTGTTCCCTAGTCCTGTGTTCTTAGCGCGCTCTCCGTGCTCACACCCTCACACCACAACCTTCCTGCTTAAAATGCTCAGTCTCGACCTCAGGGGTTGGGGGAGTCTGATGCACATATGAGATGAATATGAGAAGGAAAGAATAGTCCCAATCTAAAGTTGTCCCCTTAGGATGCAATTGTACACATTTTACTTGGCTGTTTAAAATGGTGTTTCGCATCCACCTTTATGATTCCGTGAAATCATTCCAAGGTGATGATGATGAGGTTGTGGATGAAGGATCTTATATCAGAGGGATCAGAGATATCCTGTTATAAGCTATTTCAAGTTATACAACAAAATAAACAGAAGGCAGTTCCACTATGACCCTCTGACTCAAATGAAGAAGAATAAGGAAAACAAGCCAGCCATGCAATCTACAAGATTTATAAAAGCGCAGAGAATTTGAGGTCGAAGTGAACATTCAAGGTTTGAGTAAGAGCAAGAAGCTGTTCAGAAAAACTATCAAATTTACTACAGAATAATATTCCTTAAACCACCAATTTAAGCAATATTTTTTTTTTTCTAATGACTAATAACATTCTAAAATATTTGATACTTGTGACAGTGAGTCACTCATTGTCTACACCACTTTATCCCGCACACAGACAATGGGCAATTTCTGAACACAAATAAGCCTAATCTGCATGTCTTGGGACTGTGGAAGGAAACCAGAGTACCTAGAGGAAACCCACCAAGCATGGGGAGAACATGCAAACTCCTGACCCTGGAGGTGCAAGGCAACAGTGCTAACCACTACGCCACTGTGCCGCCTGAGAGAGAACTGCAAAACCTTTTTACAATGGATCAGAATGTGTTGATTCATTTTCCGCAACAGCAGGACTAAACTTTAGTCCTTATTCAAATCACTGGTTGATTTGACACAAATTCTAATTCATCCTGCAGTCAATCACAGCACCGTTACACACTTTCTACTTTCTCAGTAATGTTACAAGCATGTGATATCAGGAATTACTGTCCTTAAAATGTAACTATAATTATACAACAGACAGAGAAATCTGATTGGATGGCAGACTTTCCTCAAGTGTTGATAATGCACGGTAACAGCACCAAGGTATTTAACCATGTGCAATGTAGGATGGTGCAGTCCACCAAACTGAGGAGAGAGCAGCTACATCCCAAAACCTACATTCGAGAATTTAATGGATCGGACATTCTAAAGCAGAATAAATCGAAATATAAAGAAACAGGACTGTCCCCCACCTCTATGGTTTATTCTCCTCACCTTTTGGCTACATAGTACTAAAAAGAATTTAAAACCAACTTCACACTTTGTTAATTACACTAACTGTCCTTTGTCAGCTAGCTAGTAAACAATCTGTTGATAATGAACGGTGTTTGTGGAACTGCTGCATAAAAGCAATATTACACTCAAGGTTGTGTTGTTTTGCTGGTTATCAATAAAGCAGTGATGCGGTCCAGGTGCTGAAGGCATCATCACAACGGCACTACCGGTTATAATAAAACAATAATCTTCTATAACGCTTATCCCGTACAGGGTCGCGGCGGCCCGGAGCCAATCTCAGGAGACTTAGGGCACAAGGTGGGATAAACCCTCGACTGTGGGAGGAAATCAGATAACATAAGAACATGCACGCACAGACCCGAGGCTGGAATCGAACCCTCGACCCTCAAACAACAACAAAAAAGACAAAATGGACATCATTACTGTGATAATAAACTTTAATTTTCAAGTTATGTTTGATGGTTCTGGACCATAGAAAACAAGCACATATCAGTATAAACATATGCAATTTTAATTAAGTTCAACAAGAACCGAATAACAACTGGGTGTTTGTGGATTGGCTGCTGAGAGCCGAGCTTAATATGCAATACTGAAGCAAAACATAAACCTACAATTACTAGACAGTTAAAGTGATGAAACACTCGGCTTCGTATTTGAATGCATTTAAGTCTGCTTTCGGGAGTCCAATTTCACAAAAGTATCGCTACACTCAGTTCTTAGGAGAGACTGTATTTGATACCACAGGTGGTTATAACCTGTACACTTCAGGTAGGTTAAAAACTGACCTGACTAGGCCAATTAGAGAGAGTTGGAAAGGGAGACGTGAGAGAGAGAAAGAGAGAGATAGAGAGAGAGAGAACAATGTTCAGTGACAAGTTGTTTTTATAAACGTTAAGAGTGCATGTGTGCATTTGACATCAAGGAAGCTCACCACCACCACCCCAGAATCAGTGCATGAGAGGAGAAAATATTCCAGAAAAGCATCACAGCCACCACCAGTTACAGTAAAGTCTTATAAAGCTGCTGTATGCTCCGAGTCCCGTTTAATCAGGACTATACCTGGGTAGATAAGTCAAACCTAGACTTCATAATAAAACCATTAAGATTTATTAGCAATATCATTCCAATTTTTTACACGTATAACTTAGTGTCTTTTTGTAATTTTTAAGCTTTGTCTTTTTTTTTCTTTTCTATTTTTCCTTTAGTACATAAAGTACACAAAAACACTCACAGAACTGAAGAGGTTTTCTAGAAAGGCTTTAGCATGGGTACACAGACCTGTTCTTCCTTTTTAAATCTGATTTTTTTTTTTTTATATATAGATATATATATAGTATAATTCATTTTACTTTGAACTGAATTCATAAGTTTAACGGCCTGCTGAAAGGCACTGCCACAACACAGGGAGAAATAAGCTACTGTCCATCACTCACACAGTCTAGCGTCTAGTAAAGGGAAGGGGTTGAGGTGTAAATTGATGGTGGCAAAAAAGATTAGTGAGGGAGAGAGGGGAAAGAAGGTAGTAACGACAGGGTGCTATAGGTAGAGCTCGTAGTAATCGTCCAGCTCCTCGTGAAATAAGTCCCACTCGTCTTCCGAGTCGGTGACGTCATCGTCGGTTCCTGCCGCCAGAAGCATAAGGAGCATCTCGCTCAGCTCGAACGTTACCATCTCCTCATCGTCATTGTCCAAGGAGTCACTGCTTTCTCGCTCATCGAACAGATCCCAGAGTGGCGTGCGCCTCGAGCCCTGTAAAAGTGGTTCAAAACATTAGATGCGTTTAAAGACAGTTTTTCCACTGTATATGGCAGTTCACCATTTCTTGACAGATTCCCATTCCTTGTCAGATATTTTACTTCTATCGACAAATCATGTGGGAATAGAGAAGAGCAAGAACCAACAGGGAAATCTTATGAAATTGAATCCATACATGGTTTTATTAGACAGACATCAGCTATTAAAAACATCCCCGCTCCACCTGCGCTGTCAAATTGCCAAAACCAAGACGAGCTTACACACTTTGTACAGATAAAGATAAAGACTCGATGAAACCATCAGCAATTATTTCCTCACTGATGTAAAAGCATCAGTGGCGAGTCAATAAAAAGCATAGATGTGGCTCGTGTTCAGATGCAGGTGGCAGCGAGACGGATGGAAAAGTGATAACTCATTTCTGACAATTTTAAATAATAATAGCCTTATAAAGGGAAATATTATCCATAAATAGATTAGCGTAGAAATATAGACGCAGGTGGGGCATTCGTATGAACATTAAAATCAGTTAGAATATTCCCATGCATCATAATGCAAAGAGATAAGCCAATTATTAGAGACGCATACAATATTTTCCCTTAGCTACAGTAGACTTGGAAGTCTAAATACTGTAACTCTCTCTAGACTATAAACAGAGGCTGCTATGGACTTTTCATGGTACAGTCCCGATCAAAAGTTTAAGACCACTTGAAAAATGGCAAACAAATCATATTTTGCATGGTTGGATCTTAACAAGGTTCCAAGTAGAGCTTCAACATTGCAACAAGATGAAATAGGAGTGAGACAAAACATTTTTTGAGCATGCAATTAATTGAAAATAATGATTAAACTGAAACAGGCTGTTTTACAGCTGATCAAAATTTTATGACCACATGCCTTTAAAAGGCCAAATCTGCACAAAGATGTGGATTCATTGTCATTTTCTGTCAGGTAGCCACACGTTCTGATGGCAAAGGCAAAAAAAACCTCTCCCTTTTTGAACGTGGTCGGGTTGTTGAACTGCAGAAGCAGGGTCTCTCACAGTGCGCCATCGCTGCTGAGGTGGGACGCAGTAAGACAGTCATTTGGAATTTCTTAAATGATCCTGAGGGTTATGGAACA
>JAQMYL010000004.1:9004591-9019278 GCA_030014365.1 Clarias pachynema | reverse complement strand
AGGAAAAACTCTCTGAGATGGCAATAGGAAGAAACCTTGAGAGGAACCAGACTCAACAGGGAACCCATCCTCATTTGTATCATTTTGTTTTCATCTGAATACACCATGGGTAATTTCCAAAACACTAAATGTTGGTTCTTGATGATGATAATGTCTCTGTTAGTAAGACGTGTCAATGACAGAGCAAATGGGAACATTTATGTGACATATCACTTAAATCCACAAAAATCATGACATCAGAAGCGCTTGTCCGTGAATCGAAAACTGGTCAAATATATTTAAAATAGTTTCTCAAAACAATAAAGAAATGTCTTTTTTTTAATATTCTGATTGTCATAACTAGTGGTTTTACACTTGTTATATCTTTACACACCTATTTGAGAAACTTTTACATTGTATTGATCTGTTCCTTTTCAATCAAGTTATTGGGTAATCATTTAGAGTTTAATAAAGCAGGTATGTTTATATAAACTCTATATAGTCCAAATTATAATTAGATTATGTATCACGAAGCATATTATATAGTAACTACTATAAATCACCCAATAGAAGCAGTAAAACATAGATGTCTAATTACACATGTGAGGAAGGTCTGGACACAACTAACAGGTCCTTGGAGTTTAAATGGTCAGTTTGTGCTGGTGGTATTTAAATAAAAATTTAAACCTGTTAATTTAAATGTATAAAATGTATAAAGTGAAGGGCCTGTGCCAGACGGAACAAAGGCTCTGTTAGCACTGTCGCCTTGCACCTCCAGGGGCTGGGTTCGATTCCTGCCTTAAGACTGTGTTCATACGGATTAGACTAACTGGCATTCCCAAAGCCATTCCCAAATTGCTTGTAGTGTCTAAATGAGTATGTGTGTGTGTGTGCTCTGCAGTAGATTGGCCCCCTGTCCAGGGTGTACCCCGCCTCATACCCTACGTCTCCTGGGATTGGCTCCAGGCCCTGCGACCCTGTATACAGAATGAAGCCGTATAGATGATGAGTGGGGGAGTAATTGATATTATCAGCAATAACTTGAGTGAAAAAATTCTTTCTACATCAATTTTACATTGTCTTAATAACAGCATGCACTCAGGGTGGCATGAATTCTACAAGCTTGCATTTAATTCTGATTCTCCACTTTAGATTAAAACCACATTTGTGTCTTCAGAACACAGGATTCAATGCATTGACTTTTCATGCAATGTAGTTTGCCCTTTTGTACTTCGAGTTAATTGCTGATTGCATTGCATTGGCTTTGTACTTGTACTTGGTTTAATCTAGTCTTTTGTAAAATACAGTACACATGTTCAATATCACAAATTGGCCTAAAATTTAATTAGTGATGTAGAAATTCTGAATGCTAAATAGTAGATGTTATTTTTTTGTTGTTGTTGTAGAATATTTAAAAACTCCAAGGCTTTTGGTTTCTTTTCACCTTTAAATCTAAAAAGTCCAAAATTTCAATGTGGTTGCAGAGTGTTGGGCACCACTCTATATAATTTCTTAGCTAATTTATGACATTTTGACTTAGTTCCTTGTTTCTGCGCACAACGAATATCAAGAACTTCCTTTTTTTGACACGTGACATCTGGAAAACACTGTTACAAGTTTTATATTTATATTGTGGCAGTCCTACTCTTTCTCTCACTTATTCATATTCTGTTATTGATTTTAACCAAGTCATATTTGGTAACATGTTTTAAGCTCTAATAGAAGTGTTAATGACATAAAGATGGTTGCATGGCTAAATGTGTGAATATCAATCAGTTATACTACTAACTTCCTGTTTTTTTTTTTTTTTTCATTTTTTTCAGTTTCATATATATATATATACTGTATATATATATATTGACTATTTTTTTTCTACAAAAAAAACATTGCAATAGTGGACATTTCCTATTTCTGTGGACATCTGTGGTGAGGAATTATCAGAGACAGAAGCCTCTGAAGAGAAGAAGAAACAACTTCTGTATTATCTACGGTTGGTTTGATTTCTAACAAAGGCTTTAAGGTATTTGAACATTTTAGATTTTATATATTATGCATATTTATTTACATAAAACAATACTTACGATACAGTTAAAAATTTGCAAGGGTGCAAAACATACTGAGAAATTGTACTCAAAGTGAAAATAAAAATGTGTTTATATTTATATGTAGTCAAACTAAAAAGGAAATCATTTTAACTGGAAAAAAGGGAATTTCTATAAGTTTGTTTGTCATGTCTTCTAGGAAGGCAAAGGACGTGCTTTATTTTACACAAGTCTTTGTTTACTCCAGACCAGTTATGAGCAGTTATGTTCCAGTTTCCAAAACTTATATATCTGCCTTAAATTTAACCTGCACCATAGGAGAAATCAAAATGTCAAGAGTCCGCGATATTATGAACAGTTATGTGCCAGATTTGATCATCTACATTACAATAAGCTACTAATAAACTACTTGCTCAATGTCAGCAAACACCTGCACTAATAGATATTAATTAGAGAAACTAAACTGAAACGGTTTTTTCTGGGATCAGTTCATATTTTAACCACTGAAATAACACATTTTTGAAGTGGTATAAGTGAATTTTAACGAACTGGAGTAATTTTAAGACAATACTTTCAACTTTTATCTTTATCCTATCTACTTTTTCGATTTCTCATCTGGGGTGTACAATTTGGCTGATGACGAAAGAGCGACAACTTAGCGTAAACAAGGTGTAACATACTCAATCTTATAAAATGTTATTTCTATGTATTAATAAGTTAGACAGAGAGTCCTGCTGTACAAAAAGACAGGCAGATGTGTACGCAGGCTTCAACCTAAAAGAAAATATAAAAGTACTCACTGATTATATTAAAGCTGATCAGATTATTTTCCACAGTCCAAAAAACTGCAAATTAGGCTAATTGGCGTTCCCAAATTCCCTGTAGTGTGTGAGTGAGTGTATGTGTGTGTGTGTCCTGCGATGGATTGACACCCTGTCCAGGGTGTCCCCTGCCCCCGTGCCCAAGTCTCCTGGGATAAGCCCGTGACCCTGAATACCGGATAAAGCGGTATAGATGATAAGTGAGTGAGATGATTTTTAGCTTTAACTTTTTAACTGTTTCTAAAAACTCCTTTCCCATCATTGACAGGTACTAACACTAATATGCTGTATACAGTAGACGAGAGAAGAAGAGGTCTTTGAATACTTCAAGCTCTGAATAAAAATAAAGGAGTTTTTTTTAATTTTATTAAATTTATTTTGCAATTGCAATCAAGTGTACTTAAGTATTCAATTTCAATAAAACAAAAGTAAAGCACAATATTTAAGCATAGTAATAAAGTACAATTACTCAATTATTTTTCCACTCTTGACGTTTTGACATCCACTGTAATCAAAAACCTGTAAAATAGTCAGACTTATGTTGCTACATAAACAATTCAAATGAATGAATAGAGTTTAAATCTGTTTTCTTTATTATACAGGATGCCAGACACCGTCTGGACTATTGCAGTATCATCATTACTTTTAATGGTCAGATCTGCAGTTTTGATGAATATAGACAAAAACATGCAGCTCTGTTCCTTTAGAAGGGACCATTCAAAGGACCTTACCAACAGCAACCTGAGCAGGATCCCTTCAGACTTACCAGATGACACTGAATACTTAGATGTCTCTGAAAACAATATTTCTCGTATTGTCCATGATGATCTGTACAGACTCACTCGCCTGTGTTTCCTCAAGATCACCCACTGTGGCCTTCGCTTCATCACACACGACGCACTTTACAATAAAACAGAACTCAAAGTTCTCAACATCTCCTACAACCAACTGAGTGTTATTCCGTACTTGCCACTGCCACAACTTAGGATCTTGGACCTTTTTGGAAATAATTTCGAAAGCTATAGTCTTCCAGGGTTTTTTAGTAACTTGACATATCTTACTACATTTGCAATAGGAAGTCCAAATGTAACATCACTTGCAATCGATGATTTGGCATCAATTCGAAATATACAGATAAACCAATTCACATTTGGAGGCGGCACTGAGATGCAAAAGTACGAAACCGGTTCTTTTGCCCAACTTAGTTCACTGGAGGAAGTGTCTCTGAGAGTGACCTTTTGTCACAACCTCGATATTTTCAAAACCATGTTAATGGACCTTGACCAAACACATACAAGGAGAATCAGGTTATTCAAGCTCTTTCCAGATCAGTGTACGGTTACAAGCGATCCTTTTGAGATCCTTGAGAAACTTCATGTACTTTCCAACTTAACCATTGTGGACACTTTGATTAACAGCACTGTCATGGTGAAGCTCCTCCAAAATATCTGGAAATCATCTTTTGAGGAACTTGAATTCTTAAACATAACTTATAATGAGGATACTCCATATGGGTTTCAGTTCCCCAGTCAGAACCATACGCTCAGTTTACGTGCAATTGTTTTCAATGGCGTGAACCACTATCAATATCGGTATCCTACAATCAACATGAGCATGGACTTGATTTCTCAGCTGACTTACATGAAGTTTTCTGGTACTGGAATGAATATTCTTCCGTGCAATCTCATTTCTGTTATCCCATCACTGCAAATTCTGGACCTGTCGAACAACCTTTTGGATGATACGGGATTCTGGTGGTATTTGTGCTCGTATGAGGGTGTCTTTCCCTCTTTGAGACAACTTTCGTTGAGCAACAATCGCTTTTCTGACCTGGCGTATATTTCTAAGAGGACTAATGAAATGAAGGTTCTAATGTCCCTAGACTTAAGTTTCAACTCCATTCGGATTGAGGATCCATGCTCCTGGCCTTCACACCTAACTGAATTGAATCTGAGCCATAACAACTTGGGTGACAATGTATTTCATTACCTGTCCCCTCATTTCCAAAAGATCGACCTATCCAAAACTGGCATAAGCGTCATCCCCCGGGATGTCCACTCACAGTTCCCCAGACTCACACATCTCATCCTGAGCTTTAACAGCATACAACTCATCCCCTCTGATCTCCATGCACCTGTACTGCGGACTCTTTTTGTTGATCAGAATGCCATCACGTCTATAGACCAGGCTGCGCTAGAGGGCCTCTCCAGCCTGCAGACTTTAAAAGCAGGTAACAATCCATTTGTCTGCGATTGTGACTCCTTTTGGTTTGTGACCGTGTTGAACAAGGACTTTCTTCCCGACTGGCCATTAGACTACACATGCAGTTCTCCACCATCACTAGCAGGAAAGTACTTAGACTCATACAACCCGGGAAAACTTTCCTGTCTACCCGGACTACAGGCAGCAGTGACTCTACCAGTAACTGTTGCTATTATAGCCTCTTTGGGGATCATTTTCCACGTATGTGATGGCGTCTGGTACACCAAAATGCTCTGGGTATGGATAAGAGTGAAACGTCGGAGTGCTAAACAGGCCGGTAAATTGATGAACAACACCTTTCGTTACCATGCATTCATTTCCTACAGCCAGCACGACTGCACCTGGGTCAGCTCTGAACTAGTCCCAACTCTGGAGGGTGCAGGCTTATCCATCTGCATTCACGAGCGCGACTTTGTCCCTGGCCAATGGATTGTGGACAATATCATTAGTTCTGTGGAAAGCAGCTATAAAACACTCTTTATCCTGTCAAAGCACTTTGTTCAAAGTGAATGGTGCAATTATGAGCTCTTTTTCGCTCAACACAGAGCAATTAGTGTGAACGATGACTCGCTGGTCTTCATTCTGTTGGAACCCATCCCACCCGACTCGCTGCCTAAGAAGTTCCTGAGGTTAAGAACCTTGCTAAGGCGGAAAACTTATCTGGAGTGGCCGAAAGATGAAACCAAGAAAAAGGTTTTTTGGTCTAGTCTCAGGTCCATCCTGCAGACTGCAGACAAAAGTATGGTGCTGAAAGATGTAGCTTTTGATATAGCTGACAATGCTCTTTTATTGAATGCTCAAATGTGATTTTTTCCCCCCCCCTTACAAATTAGTGTTTTACATTTATGTTTACATTTATAACAATGAAAGGAGAATCGCATTAACAGCATGTCCTTGATGTTCTATTCATCTTATACCACAGTAATATGATAATACAGTACGTCCTAATTAGACATAACCTTAAAGAAAACGTCACCATGTGAACAATTACACTCATTAATCTGTTCATGATTAAAAGTCACTGCATTTAATCTTAGAGAAATTCTAATGTAATGTATTAGATATAGTGCATTTATGGAAACTTTGCAGCTGTAACAACAAAGAGCTGTGGTTATAGAAAATTAATCAACTTCTTCTTTCCAACTGAAATTGAAAATTAAGCAGCACTGTGACTGTTGAACCTGTCACAGAATATGAGCGTGTCTTTCGTTCAAGCCAAACTGAATAAAAAAGGAAAACTGATTGACATTTGCAGAGGGTGCAAACATTTTAAAGAAGGCCATATGGCTGTGAATGACGAATGAAGAAGTGGGACACCCACGACAATTGAAAATCAACCAGCAACTTATCACCAATTTCTGGAAAAGACATATCTGTCTGTGAAAACTAAACACACAATCATTTACAAACACCACTTATACATAATAGGAAGTTATAAGCTGGACTTATTGCCTCGTCCCTGTATAGTCCTCACCTCGCTCCAAGCCATTTCCACATGCTTGAGCCATGACGGGCATTCCTGGGAGGCCAGCTCTGGCATACTGAATTTTTTTTTTCATTGATGGTATTCAAGCACTAGTGAAAAGCTAAGATAAGTGCAATAGTGTAGCAGGGCATTATATAGAGAAATAAAAGGAGTTCTCTCAGAACTGTGTTCACATAACATTCTGTATGATATTCTGTTATTCTATATTTTAAAAAAAAACTCCTCTTGTAGGTTTAGGGTTCTGACAAGGTTCTGGTATATATATATTTGGTTTTTTTTCCCCCAGTGGCTGAGGACTAATGCTTATTTATTGTGTAAAATTGTAATTGGCATGTGAGACTTTAGTATGACTCTGTCTCCACCTACTGTTAAAGTAACAGTATGATCTTTTGTATTTTATTTGATTACATTTTATTCTGTTTTATAGTACATATATAAGTTATTGTTCAAAAAGTTAGAAAACAATATGGATGTTTTACTGACAGTACCACACTTTTCTCCTAAAACATTTAATGCTTTGTTAATCAGTTCATACTGATTGGCGGATGGTGGCTGAAATAAAAATAATGACATTTGATTCTTGTATTCAGCACATGTTCTGCAAAGTCAGATGTTGTCACTGTAAGTAATTAATTTATATATATTATTATTATATATATATTGACCTATTAAGCTATTGCTGTATATAATATTAATTAATGTGGAATTACCCAGTCGGTGTAACTTTTTAAAGCTGAATAATGTTTTCTCAATGTGACACTAAAATGTCCCTTGTAAGCTTTCAACATAAACTTTTAATGAACAAGTCTATGCTAATTCACTGCCGGCTCTTCCTTGTGACTGTTTAAGTTGAGCCGTTGCTAATGTGTTGAACTTACACTTTTCCAGCAATAGGTAAATTTAAAAGATTATTCAATTGAAACCTTTTATAAATCTGAGATAGGGGTTAGACTCGTGTACTGATACTGCTCTTTATAGTCATGTAGTCAACAATTTTTAAACCAATTTTATTTATAATTCTATGGAAATACAATGCAATGCAATGCAATGCAAAGTAATATTAATTAGGAAGAAGAGTACATTTTAATGAAACAATTTCATCAATTATCAATTTTATCAATCAAATTCATAATTAGACAATGAATAAAATGGCACAAGTGCACATGCAAAAAGACTACAGGAATGAGGAGGAGGATAAATATTTTATTTAAAAAAATATATACATTTTCTTTTATAAAAAAGCTACAATTTTATTCAGAAATGTCCATTTAATAATAGTGTACCCCTCTTGGCACCATAGTGGCTTAGTGGTTACCGCTGTCACCTTGCACTTTCCAGAGTCTGTGTGTGTGGAGTTTGCATGTTGCCTGTTTTGTTTTTTGTTGTTGTTGTTGTTGTTGTGTGTGTGCATGCGCACCCTGCAATGGATTGGCACCCTGTCCAGGGTGTATCCCGCCTCAAAGTCTTCTGCGATAGGCTCCAGGTCTCCGCAACCCTGTACACAGGATAAGAGGTATAGAAGATGAATGATATTTTGAAATGATTAACAAAAAATGCAATTGGATGCAATCCAATGCTTTTAAAATTTTCTTTTATATAGATTTTTAGTTTTTACTAGTGCTCCGCTACAGTTTTTATTTTATTGTTTTTAATTTAGTTTTTACTTTATAATCTTCTTTATTTTATTTTATTTTGTTTATTTTTGTCTGTTGTTATTTGCTATTTACTGCTCTTTTTATCCTTCCTTGCTATGTTGGATTGTTCGGTTGGCGTGTTGTTGTTTTGTTTGAAATATATATATATTTTTAAGAGTCGACTCTTATGACTTACTTAAAAAAAAAACTTTACTCTTTTCTCATCATGAAATTTCTCGTGTTATTTTCTCTCATATTAACCTAGCATTAATATTCTTCATCTACGCCTTGTTGCTTGTACAGTATGTTGTTGTGTAATTGGTGAACTGACTGCTGTAGTGTTACAACTTTCCTTTGAGATTAATAAAACAATCTCTCTCTCTCTCTCTCTCTCTCTCTCTCTCTCTCTCTTTCTCTCTATCAAAAAAAGCATTTGACCAAACCTGTAATTTTTTTAAGTTTCAATCAGGCCCTTTATCCCCAGTAATGTGCAATCTTAATGCTTCAGTGTACATAGACATCTTGGACAATGCAATGCTTCCAACTTTTTCCCAAGAAGAGTGGAAGCTGTTATAGCTGCAAAAGGGTGACCAACTCCATATTGAAGTATAAGTATTTGGATACAAGGTCATTGCAGTTTTGGCAAAATACTTTTGTCCATATAGTCTATTAATCTCGGTGTTACTACATTGCCCATGACCGAGTTGATCTCGCGCATGCTCAGTAAGCTGTCACTCGGTCCTCCGAACGCCCCCCCCCACACACTCACACACTCCTCCCATTTCACGTAAGATGGAGGTTTGAAGCTGCAGCCGCTGTACATATGGTTATAGAGGCGCTCAGATCGCCTTGGTGTTTTCCTTTAGCTGAGAGCGCAGAAGTAATTTCCCCCCCAAAAGAGTCCGTGCTCCCAGTGTCCTAAAAATTCCGGAGTTCAGAAAGATTCCTTAGACCACCTTCCCAACTGCTGTGAATAAATCTTGAGAAGAACAAATTTAGACAGGGTGAGTATCCCTAAAGCTAGCTACGTTAGCTAGCAGCCTGTGCTCGCCAAAAGGAACGACAAAAGTTTGGGTGTACACTGTGTAAGAGTTTGTCGTAAACCAAACTAAACAAACACTCCCACTCGTTCTTGTGTGATTAAATGAGTGTTCTTCTATTGGAAATAAATCTTTTCATAGGTATGTAGTTGGTTGTTAGAGTCTTGGGGTTTACCGGAACCGTACAGGCCTCGATGCTAACATGGCTAACATACGAGTTAGCTCTGAGAGCTAGCCGCTTTGTTGGTTTGTTTACCGCCTCAACTATTATTACGTTTCTGGATATTTTTTGTTTTTCCATTTCTCTTCTTTGCTGCACACATTTTCAGATGTTTGCATGTATTTATTTCCTCTGAGTGGACATGTTCTTGGCCGTGTTGCTTCACTGTCAACAAATTAGCTTGCAGGCTAAGTGTCAACTGCTACACCCATGTCAGTTAGCATTAGCTAGCTCGCGACCGGTTTGTTTGAGCAACACAAAATATCAGTCCTTAGGTTGTTTATACATCTTAACTCACTGCAACTGACTCGTATGTCATATACTTGAAGGATATTTTGAGATTGTTGACTTCAAATCTTTGTGTTAGCTAGCATGCTAGGCTAGTGAGCTAAAGAGACATAGCCACCCACCCGGCCATAACTGTAAGGGTAACGTTAGATAATACACACACTGTGCTGTTTGCGTTAGTGCAATTAGGCAGGAGATTAATATTTGATATTGTGTGTTTTTGTGTATATGTGTGTTTAATGGGTAGGTTAATAATAAATTGGCTTTGAGCTGCTGTGTTCAGCCAGCTGTCAATGTGTCTTTGCTGTAACGTTATATCTTTTTTCCTAAGAGTCCAGATAGCTAATGTCATTATCTCAAAAAAAAAAAAAAAAGGGACAATTTTGAAAGATTGCAATACAGTCACATTTTGGTGCACACTTTGTAGAGGCCCTCCCTGTCTGTCAATCTTTTAGGATCTTTTTTCTTTCCCAGTCTGTAATCTTGACTTGCACTTGAAGTGTTTACACTGTCCACTTTATATACATAAAGACCGCTTTTCTCATGAGCTGTGCTCTGAAAAGCATCACAAATGCTACTCATCTAAACTCCATCTATACCTGCATTTTCATAGGATTACAACCCGCAAGGCAGCTACAAATACAGCCAGATTTAAACCAAAAGTCCGGCAGCGTCTCTATAATCACAGTTATATCACAACAGGACTCTAAAGCCCTTTTCAGACTTGCAATCCTGTCCAGTAATCTTACTGTGTCTGAAAGCATCAGCTTTATGTCTGCATCAGCATCCGGGCCCTCTTGCTGTAGAAGTCAAGATGACAATCTTGCCAGGTCAAGTTTAGTAACGGGTAAAAACTATCTGGAGACAGGGGACTTTTTTTATTTTTATTTGTATTTTCTATAAACATACAAGATAGACGGTTGAACTGAGACGTTCTCTCTCAAGCAACATGGAAAAGTTTTTATTTTATTTTTATTTATTCTGGATGTGTCAGATCTCATGTCTATAAATTTGCTCTCTAACCCTGCACTGTTATTAAAGCTGCTAAAATGATCATGCAGCTCTCTGAGACACAAGTACACTGGTGGAGAAGTATTCAAACAGTAATCTGATTTAGATTTCTTTTTATATCTTTGCTCCTTGCAGATTTAATATAGTGCCCGGGGTAAAGTGCAACTCCAAAATTTTTGGACTCTTCGTCATGCACCGTCCACTGCGGAATGGTGAAGGCCATCACATGATTTGTTCATATAAAGCCAGTCAAGCACATCTTTTCAAATTGTTGCTGCATCATGGGGTGGTGTAACACACTCACTGTCCACCCCCTTGTGCATGCGTTAGCTCACAGATCCTCCTGATTAGTTCGTGTCTCTGTGATAGACAGATTCTGCTCTCTTGGACTTCTGGCCACTGATGGCTGTGACATTGTCAGGATTTGAAATCAGAATTTCCTTACAATGTGACTTTTCATCTTTTAACAGAAGCAGAAATCTTTCTAGTAATATTTGAGTTATTTTGCAGTAATGTGGTTTAGGTTGTTTGTTTGTTTTTAGCCAGGTAATATGTCTTATAATATACATAGATGCATGGACTTTTTTATGATGATTTATTGCTAATAATCCTGTTCTTGGATATTGTTTGTAGAAGTGCTGCTTTATATCTATGTGCATGGTCTTTTCCTCTGGGAGAGCCTTATTACTAATGTGTGAAGTTCTCAAAAAGTACAGGCTGCAAATTCTAGTTGTTCAAAAAGGTCTTTTGTATGAAAACAAGCATGCTGACTAAGTTCTGTTATGCTTGTTTGAGTAGGCCTACTTCACATCTGTTATCACATTCTGGGTGTGTGTCAGGTTTTTCTGATAATGCTTTAGATACTTGCAAACCTACATAGAAAATTATTCATTTGTTCTTGGCAAGTGCTAATAATTTGCATTTGGTTGGTGGATGTTTGACAGTGTTGTGAAAAATCGAAAGATGAGTATGAGATGATGGATCAAAATTTCAGCTTATGTTTGTTGTTTTGTACAGTACCAGTCAAAACCTTTTAACTCAGTGTTTTATACTGGAGATTTAAAAACTATGAAATAACACATGGCATTAGATAATTAAGTAACAACACCACAAACAGGCAGTTGTTATTTTTAAGACATTAAGGTCAGCTGGTATGGAACAGTTCTTGCAAGAACCAGTATTGTCAAGTGACAAGAAATCACCTGTTAACAAACAGCACCTCTGATTAGAGCCGTTGTGAAGGCTTTACAGAGCTTTCTGAGTCTTACTGCTGATCAGTAGATTACACTTTGTGGTATGGTCTCTATACTTCTGCTCTCAAAGTCTCCTTCAAACAATAGATAGTGATACCTTCAACCCTGCCCCGTGGTGATTGTTGATGCCTATCTCAATATTTGCTATGCACGGGGGTAGTTTCCCTCAGCAAACCTGTTTCATGTCCGGTTGTAAGTACACCAGTGGTTTCTTGTCTTTATGATATTTTGTCGTTTTTAACATCAGTGAAATCCAGGCCTCAAACCAAGAGTAGATATTTAGGTTTATTAAATGTTGAAACTATCACTCTAACAGGGCACACCAAGGAAACAAGAAACACCCGTCAGTCACATGTCGCTTGAAAAATGGGTTAAAACCAGTTGTAATTATCAGGCGTCAAAAGGTCAAATTATTATTTATTTTTTTTCTTCCCTAGCCTAAATATTTTCACTGTACAGAAAAAAACAAAAGAGCTAGACCTTTTTGTTTTAATACTTTGATTTAGGACTGTTATCTACCCTATTAGTAGAGGTAGAAAAATTAAAACAAAATTTACCTAATGTAATGAGAACGCATGAATGTGGAGCTAAGCCACTTCAGTGAGCACTTTCAAGTCACATGCAGCTTTCCGCTATCAGAGAGGGACCTGGGTTTACCACAACATCTAGGGTGACCTCCAACACGTGTCAGAAATACCGTGCATACCATTTGCTTTCAGAACAACTAGGGCAGTTCAGCCGAGCATCGGGGTGCTTCAGTGCTTCTTTACATCACTGACTAAATGCAGCGCTCTGCTCTGAGCTCGCTGTTTCTCCAATCCTGATTGAGCAGCCGCCTAACTGAGCTGCCTTTAAGTCTTACCTCCACACTCAAGGGTTGGCTCCTATTTCAGCGCCCTGGTGAAAATAACCGATCATGGATGAAGCCAGATTTTTGTACCCTTTCATAATGCAGATCATGGGATTTGTCAGGAAAAAAGGGTTAGTTTTACATTTGACTTCTTCCCTGAATGCTAGATTGAGCCCTCTGCTGACTAATGCTCTTAGAAACACTTAGTTTTAATGAAATCTAAAAACAAAAACTGCTGATTTAGTTAAAATCTCAGCTGATCGTTCAGTTCATTGTTCCTGATGCTCTACAGCTTAAGCACTAATTAAGTGTGGACGGTACATCTGATCTACTGTTTTCCCTGCTCTCTCTCACACCCACTTTAATTCAGAAAAGGCTGTTAATTATATGATTAAATAAATAAGGTGTGCTGGGAGCTGAGAAAAACACTAAAATGTCCAGAAGCAGGTATCGAGACGGCCTGGTTTAAAGCTCCAGATGGTGTGTCCCTGATTTCTGCCTCCGATATTTTCATACAGAGCGCAGAGGAGCAACAATGGTGCAATATTCCTGCCTTGACCCGGCTGTGAGACTGGGCCTAGTGCAGGTCTGTTTATAATCCAGGCCTGGAGGGCCAGTGTGGAGACGAGGTCTACTCAAACACAGCTGATTCAACAAAGTCACTCACACACAGTTAATTGTGTGTGTTTAAATGTTGGTAAATTGCAAACTGTGCTGGACACTGTCCCTTAAGGATTTAAACACCCATGGGCTAGTGAGTTATGGCGTATAAATACAATAATGACTGATATTTTGTATTGCGGCAACAAATCGGTCACGGATACAGTACGTAGTTGCGAGCTTGAAAATTCTGCATGTCCAGTGAACCATTTAGTCTACTCGCATTGTATTTATAGTCAAACAAAAATGAAGGACCAGTTTGTGATTTAACTGTATGACTTGATAAAGGTTGAATGCTGAATCACAGCATCACCTGGTTTACATATTTCTCTCCATCTTAGACTTCCTAAGTGTAATGGCATTTAAACAAGACTGCTAACTTATGACACTTAACTCTTTTGTTATGTCTGTGACTCGTGCAACTTCCTCAATGCGTACAGATTAGAAATAAAAAATGAGAAGTTGCATAGACTGTGCCGTATTATGTATGCATCATTTCTTTTCTTCCTCTCTGTGTTCATACTTCTAGCTTATTTATTTATTTATTTATTTACTTACTTTGCACTTGATGTGCTTTATGTTTATCTGGAATTAGGGTCTGGCAGCAATTTTGGAATAAGCAATAAGCATATTAGATATATCTGCTTTCCATAAGCGTTCACAGTTAATGCCAAATCTCATCTTGAGGCAGCTTAGTGCATTTCGTATTTCTGCTCCATGTGAAATACTCAGAATGAACTTTATTATTGAGCAAAGTGCATGATCACACGCTACTAGAATTTCAATGAAATAAGGCTTCTTCCTTCGTGTTAGCACGCAAACAAACAAGCAGAGGCTATTTGAAGTGACCCACTCAGTTTAATCACAGGATCAACTAAATTAGGATGCCTACTTTGGAAGTCCCCAGTTCAGGGAGAGCCGCAGTTTTCCACGCAATGGCTTCCACAGTATTACAAACATGACGTTAAGTAGACGTGTAGACAAGTTTACATAAGTGTTGCGAAACCGTAAGCTGCGATGTTGAAGCGCCGTTACATCCCCAAGGCGCTCTATTGGATTCAGATCTGGGGCCTCATGTATCAACGCTGCGTACGCACAAAAACTTTGCTTACGCCAGTTTTCACGCTCACGGTCAGATTTA
>JAQMYL010000004.1:8976245-8986414 GCA_030014365.1 Clarias pachynema | reverse complement strand
AGCATCACCCGGGAACCGAACCAGCGATCTCCGGATGATAGGGCGAGCACTTTACCACTGTGCCACTCGGAGGCCCAGATTTGTTGCAATTCTAACATTTGTCAAATAATTTGGTTGTCCCTGCCATTGTGTGAATAGTTTAAAGTCCAGGATTACAGAGGAACTGCAACATTTTGCCACCTCGAATGCTAGCGTATATAGAATAAAATAAAAAAATACGTTGATTTTGTAGTCGCTGTGGTGATTACATGTATTCCTAAATAAAATCGCGATACTTAACCTAAACAATATCCCCTCCCATGTTTAGTAAATGTTTGTTTTTAATGTTATACGGAGCTCTTAGCTGTGACATGAGACTTGATTTAAAACCACCCCAGCCGCCATTCTTTCTGGTGATCTGTTCGCAGTTTTACAACTCCACTTAGTTGTTGTGTGTAGAAATGCCACAGCATATTCAGTCAAAGTCCTGAAGGTCATTACTATTAGTTTCACACTGACAAAAAGAAGAGAGATTTGTGGTCATCATCCCCCCAGCAGTGGAGACGAGGCTAATCCGGGGTCAAAGACATGACTCTGTTTGCGTAGCGCTTTTATCTCAGGTAGCATAATGATGAAACACATGTTTGCTAAATTTAAAAAAATGTTTATATTAATATTGATCAAGTATGGAATCACCATACTTTTTAATTTAAATGTTCATTCAGTTGTTTAATTGTGTAGAAAAAAAACTAATCACACATGCCACAAAACTGTTTTCATTTAACATTTAAAACTTCTGGCTTTAAGAAAGAACTAGTTAATTGAAAATTTTTTGCAGTTCAAACAGAGGGAAAAAAATATGGGATCACTCAATTCTGAGGAAAATATTGTGGAATCATGAAACAAAACCACTATAGTACAACTACGGGTACTTTGTTGCACCACCTCTGGCTTTAACAGCTTGAATTCTCTGAGGCATGGATTTAAATATCAGTATTCCTCATCAATCCGCCTCCAAATTTCTCTTATTGCAGTTGCCAGATCAGGTTTGCAGGTTGGAGCCTTTCCATGGACCATTTTTTTTCATTTCCTCCAAAAAAATTCAATTAGATCGCGGTCCAGACTATTTGCAGTCCTTTCAATTGATGGAAAAACACAAGTGTCCGAAATCTCAATATTAACTTGTGCATTTATTGAAGATGTAATGCTTATCTTCTCATCCCTTTACTTGACATGCAATCCCATATCATCAATGCTAGTGGAAATTTGCATGTTTTCTTTCTGTCCAGCATCATCACACCAATGCAGATTCATTATTCATCACTGAATATCACTTTCATCCAGTCATCCACAGTCCATGATTTCCTTTAGCCCACTGTAATCTTTTTTTGTTTTTGTTTGTTTTCGGTTTAGGTGGTTTTCCTTTGACTTTTCTGTATGTAAATCCCATTTCCTTTCGGTGATGTCTTACAGTACAGTACGGTCACAGACATTGACTCCGGTTTCCGCCCAATTTATTCCCTTATTTGTTTTGTTGTGCATTTTCTATTTTCAAGGCATACTGCTTTAAGTTTTCTATCTTGACGCTTTGATGTCTTCCTTGGTCTATCAGTGCGCTTCCCTTTTACAGCCTGCCCATTTGATTTGTACTTGGTCCAGATTTTAGACAAAGCTTGACCGGGAACAACCAATATCTTTAGTAACATTCCATGATGATTTTTTTTTCCCAAGTTTTATAATCCTCTCTTTTGTTTTTTTTAGCTCACGTGTCTCATGTTGGAGCCATGATTTATGTCAATCAGCAGATGTAATCTGATGATGTTTGTACTGCAAAGTGATTCTATAATATTGTCCTCTGATTTGATTGACTTTTTTTTTGTTGTTGTTCCTTTTTTTTGTTCCTCGGTTGCAATTGGCTACACTTTGGTTTCTTAAAGCCTGAAGGTTGGAATGTTAAGTGAAAATAGTTTGTGGTAGGTCTGTGATTAATATTTTTTTTCCATACACAATTGAATGAGCATTTTCCAAGAGTGGTGATTCCATACCTTTTTGCCAGGGGGTTGTATTTAATCCTACGTTACCTTACTGAGCTCCAGTGATTAATCTGTAAAAACAGGTAAGGTTAGGTTGAGTGAAACCTGATGCAGGAAGTGAACCAAGAGGAAAAAGTTTCCTGAACATGACACAGCAGTGCTCCTTGATTTAATATGGTAGTGCTGAGTTACTGTCATATAGATCTAAAGTGTTTAGTTTGATGCTGAGGTACAACGAGAGATCGCAGTGATATATTTTAGTGATGTTTTGGGAAGGCTGGACGAGTCAGCTGCACCTATAAAGTTTTACATTATGATCTCAATCACACACACATTTTTTTGCTCGAATATGAGTACGATTATTAAAGTATGAATGCACAAGTGGCTGGGGAAGTGTCCCTGGTTGGGAATCGAACCCAGGCCACTGCTGAAAATGCTAAGCACTGGTCCTCCAGGGAACCAACAAAATAAATATATTATTAATGAAAAACGACTTCACTTTTGGACACTTCACAAAGAATTGGCTAGAGAGTCATCTGCATTTTTTCCGCATTACGATGATTTGTAAGCACATCAGGGAAATGAGCCAATTGTATTTTTTTGAAAACGAGGTAAAGTAAGGTTCATTTTTTATTCTATTAAAATAATTATTCTGGCTTGAAGGCACATAAAATCTGAGAGGTGCAGGTTCCTGTTACAGCACAAATTAACTACTGGGGGTGACCTTTCCGCATCACAAACATCATCCGAATCCTCGGCTGTCTTCTGCAGCTGTATATTTGATTTTTATCTAAGCCGCCTTCCTTAAGAGGGAATTAAATCTATGAACAGGCAGTGATTTAAGCACATTTGTGCTGCGTGCATTTTTATAAAGAGACTGATCAGCATGGAAGTCACGTCTGTTGTCTGAGTGGTGCTGAGTCTCATCTATCATCCAGAGGAGTTTTAAAATTAATGATTCGTAGCCAGACATCTGAGTGTAGAATGTTTCAACTTTTTTTACTCTGAACCGAAAAGTATAATCTAAGTGCTTTACATGGTGGCCTGCATTCTGAGTAGATCTGAAAATATATAGACATCTATGTTTGGTCTGACAGATTTTGCTGTTGGCTCCTGTTCTCTAGGTATCCCAGCATCCTCAGCCAACTGTCTGGACTCTCTTCAGGATGACAGTCCTCCACATTGGCTAAAATCCCTCCAGGCCCTGACAGAGATGGACGTACCCTCCGGCTCCACAGTACCCCCTCAGCCCCCACACAGTACACCCTTTAGTGCCCAGATGTCTCTTCACAGAGCCGGCTGGGCACCCTACCTGCCCCCAGGCACTGCCAGCGCTGCTAGCCAGTTCCACTCTCCCCCACCAGGTTTCCAGACAGCGTTCAGAGCCTCAGCTCAACCCCCTACAGACCTGCTGCAGAGTGCCGGACTGGACCGCCACTAGAGACTGGGAAACTAACACACACCCTTCTTTTACTTCAAGAAAACCCAACAGACAGCAAGATGAATAAATATGAAAATACAAACCTGTTAACAAAGTAATTATGGATCATGTATTCTTTTTTTCCTTCCACTTCTTGATCTTTTGAACTAATTTTAACTCAGTTTCACATTTTTCTTGGTTTACTATTTGGTTCATGTTGCCCAAGTGCTCTTATCCCAGCCTAAGCAAAGATGTTCTTGATCAAATTATTGTTAATGAGAGCTCGAAGTTAGGATATTGGTGATGATGAAAGCCATGTCGATGTGGAAATCATGGTATTGGAGTACTAGAGAATAGTCCATTTAAACATTCAAATGAGTTCAGATCACATTTACATTTAAATCCCGTTCTCTGTCTGTGTGTAAAACCAAGAGGCACTGTCCTACGACCTATTAATGCTGTGATATGCAAAGAAATGAAGAAAAGATCCAGTGACTTTGGATTTGTTTTCCCCCTCGCATTCTCCACTTTCACTTTCCAAAGGTCTAACAGAGTCTAACAAAAAAATCTCTGTTGTCGTTTTTTTTTTTTTTTTAAATCATGGAATGTTAGGCCTTTAACTTCTTTTCTTCAGGTTGTAGTAAACAAACCTTTCAGAAGTTCTGAGTGTGGTTAAAGCTTATGCACCATGCCTTAAGATATGAACCAGGATGTGTCCTTCATTAGTACTCCCTTTTTTCTACTTGTGATCTTTCAGGCACTTGTTCATGACCCTCCTGCCAGCTGACTGGTACCTGGATGGGTTAGGAGGCTTTCCAGCTGCAACACTGGACGTAACCTCTGTATCAGAGGGCAGTGCGTTGCAAAGATTTAAAAAAAGGCTGAAACCTCTATTTTAAAGAACAAGCAAGCTGTAAGATGCCTTTGAACAAAGGGCAGGCGTAGCGGACGGAGCACCACTGTGTGGTGATTTTTGCTGCTGCCATTACTTGAAAAGGACATCATGATTTCAGTGTGCGCTTTTAGAATATTCTCCTTCGAAACATGTTGAAAGGTTCACGGAGACGCTTCTGGAGGTGTTTAATGCAAACTCTGAAGAGAGGTTTGTTTCAAGATAAATGACAAGTGCTTTTCTCAGTGATGAATGAAGACGACTAAGTGTGTCCTTTGCACTGATGGGTGTCAAAGAAGAAGAAAACTTATTTAGTGGTTCAAGCTGTGTGTTCAGTGATGTAGTGCAAAGGAATATTCAGTTGTTAATTTAACTCACTCTGAAGACCATTATAAGATTAATCAGAAAAGATAACAGCAAAGAGGTTGTGTTTGTTTTACTCAGAGTAGATCAATAATCTGGCCACTTTGCTGATGAAAGCTGGGATATCAGCACTGCTAGGCAAAGTTTCTTTTCCTCAACACAGGGCTTCACCAGAGGTCATACAAATGCACTCTTCTTCTGTTTCTGCCTCCCTTAATTTTCTTTTAACGGTCTTAATTCTGTATCACTTGTGTAGGTTCTTGCCAACTGTTCAGTATTCAGCAGTATTCAAGAGCAGTGATTAAATTAAAAATCTTAAGCTAAAACCAATACAATTTAACTATGGGTTTTACTCCGTGCTGAAAATTAAGAAAGAGTAAAATGAAAAGTCAAAGTACAGTGGAACCTTGGATTACGAGCATAATTCGTTCCGGAAGTGGGCTCGTATTCCAAAACACTAAAATAAATCAACTCAAATTATTCGTTCCACAGCTCAAAAAATACATAAAAATAATTAATACAAAATATAAAGTAAAAATAAAACAAATTAACCTGAGTGTGTGTGTGATGGGGCACGGTGTCAAATTACACGCGCGCACACTGACAGAAAGGGAGAAAATGGATCTTTAACCTCTCTAATGAGACTTTCTTTTGCTTTACACATTATAATAAACAGTACACGCACGCTGTACACACGCGTTTACAAACACAAAATAAAATGTTTTACGCACACACACGTGGTCACAGTGTTATAGTAAACAGTACACGCGTGCACGGATGTTGATTATACCAGTGAGAGACGCCCACTAAGACCCAGCAGGGGAGACGATTACCCACAATTCCGCAGCGCAAGAGAGAAAAAAAAAATCTTTGCTCGCCTTGCAGAACGCTCGCAAACCGTGTTACTCGCAATCCGAGGTTCCACTGTAATTGTGTCTCTGCAGGTCTGAAAGAAAAAACACAACAATCTTTAATAAAAGATTAAATATGAAGCTGATGTTGAAAGTTTTTCTCATGCAGCCACACAATTAAAGCATGTGTCTCGTATTTTCTCATCAACTTTAAAGGAAATCTTCAACCTCAAACATTAATTATCTTTACAATGAAAATATTTGTGGTCCAGACCACAGAGTCAGTAGTTAGGGTTCACTGCTAGCCTTTAGCACCGCTATCAGCAGCTAGCCAAACAGCATTGTGGGTGTTGTAGAAAATCTAAGTGAAAATGTTGTTGAAAGGAGTTAACAGTAACAGAATAGCTGGATAGCTTAAAAACGTAACTTACATGCTAATAATATTTATAAATCATATATTTTAATATCTAAATGTCGCATTAAGCTTTTCTAAAAAGATTTACAGACCAAGCACAAACAATGGACTTTGAATATCAAGATGATTAAATTAAACCAAGTTTACAAGTAAATGTCGTGAGCTCTACATAAAGAAAAGTATGTTTGTTCACAGAAAGTGTTATAGTATTACAGTAAACAATTCACTGATAAATACAAAGAATTACTAAATATAAAAATAATTATTATAACCACAAACTGATCATGTCATGCTGGATGTTGTCATGTCGATCATGTCGTCCTGGGAACACTGGGTCTGAGGTGGGTATACACCATGGGTTGGTCGGTCACCAGTTCATTGCAAGGCATTGTTTATATACAAAGGGTGTTCAAGTCAAACTGGGACTTGTATTTAACCTTCTCATAAATAAAATCTTAAAATTGACGTTTTAAAGAAGGCCATATGTCCTTGAATGACGATCACGGCCGAGGTGGCTCAGAGTCCACTGCAGTTGTTCCTGTAAACATTCAGCTAGTGGAATGCCTGAATCTTTAAAAATCAATAGATAACTTAGAGACACGTCTGTCTGAGGGGACTACACACACACACACACACACACACACACACAACCATTCAACAACACCACTTGTACATTACACGAAATCGGCTGGGAGTTATTGCCACATCTCATGTACAGTCCTGACCTCACTTCAAATTTCCACATTTGTTCTATTGAAGGAGTTCCTGGGAGGCCAGCATTACATGGCTTCCATACACGTAAGTACATTAGTGTAACAGTGGATTATATAGAAAAATAAAGCTCTCATTGTGTTCTGATATGTATAATAGTCTCCATGGAGAACGGGAAAAATGATTAACTCTTTAATCAAACCTGCATGCAAACTAAATTTTTTTAAATAACTTTTTTTTTTTTTTTTACGATTTAGGTTTTCACATCGGGTGAGATGTAAATGGTACATTAATTTCTAGTAAAAATATCTTGTGTTCATTGAGTTAGTAAATAATCAGTCAAAAGTTTTAACAGTTCCTTTGAGACATTTTCTGTCAGCTCTTTGCGTACATATTTTCTTTGTTGCTGTTTTTGCTATTATAGTTGTGTTAAAATCTCTGCGTGCATACACTCAAAAAAAAAAAAAAAAACATTCACTATTCATATGACCCAAAATGGTTTGACAAATTTTGTTTAAATAATGTCAGATGAGTTAAAATACTGATGTGAAATTGGCCATTTGCGCAAGAACATTTTTCTATTCAATCCACTGCTACTTGATTTCATTTGTATACCATAAAATCAGGTCGAGAAATCCTTTTGTACATTTGGATCTCTGATGAGTTCACCCGCAGCAAGGAAAAGCTGTTTGAGGACATGAGGAGGAAACCTTGAGAGGCACGTGGAACCAAAAGGCAATCAGTTCAGTAACCTTTATTACTGTAACATGGACAAATCGGGATAGAAAGCTGAAACTTTAGCAAACCTATCGTTTCTGAGCAAGGAACGTTGTCACTCTGTCAGAGAGAGCATTTTGATTTCGCACAAGTTTACAACCATCTTATCCAGGTTTGTGGCTTGTGCAACTTCAGTGGCTGGTTTGGTGCATTGGCTGGGACAACATATTAAATAAAGTAATATTAGCTACTAATCTCATTCCTATCTAATAGACGCCGGTATAGTGGGTAGCGCGGTCGCTGAGCACCTCCGGGGTCCGGGTTCGATTCCCACCTTGGTTCTGTGCTTGGTGCTTGGTGGGTTTCCTCCGGGTGCTCCGGTTTCTTCCCACAGTCCAAAGACATGCAGATTAGGCGTGCCCTCAGTTTCCCTCTAATAACCCTGTATACAGGATAAAATGGTATAGACCATGAAGAAGTAAGGTTAGAAGGGTGTGGTCCTGATAGGAGTGGTCTTCCCCAAGGAGACTCCACAACCATCCACAGGATGGGTTTTAAACCAATTCCACTTATTTCATCAACCACCTTAGTTGTTTTCTTTCCTTGGTGCAGGCCTTCTGAAACAAGGTTTTTCTTTTTTCTTTTTTTTTTTGGAAAGTCACACAGAAGTGCCTTTCATCCATGACTAAACTGCGGGACACGGGGTGGTTTACTCAGGGGTTTTCTTTTCTTTCTTTCTTTCTTTCTTGTTAATGTGTGCACATTTCTCATGCCTTTGTTTAGGGTTTGGACATTTTCCTGCAGCGCTTGCAGTGACTCATTCTAAACAACTGCAGTCCAGAGAACTCCCTGATAATATATCACTTAAGGAAAGATGGAGTCTACACACACACTTCAAACCAACAACATAAACACCGACAAGGCAAACCCAGATGATCTGAGGCGGAGAAGGTTGACTATTAAATTTGAAAACTTTTTCAATTAGTGAAATCATGGCTGTTTTGTGACTCGTGTCTATAATCGCTAAAGGCTGTGCTTATTTAAAAGGGTGCATTTGTAACCGCATCATGGCCTTAGACTAGCATGGGTGAGCAGATGAGAGAATCACGCATGAATACAAACCTCTGCACTAGAGCACTTCAACTACTCTCACTGCCCTGCCGGAGAGCGAGCGAGTGAGTGAGGAGGCAGCACTTCCTGTATGTCAAGAGTGCATTAGTTGCTCATGCTGAGGTTTCTGAGTCCCAACCAATGGCCCTCATCTAGCGGAACTTACTGGAGTACTGGACTCGGGTGTTATGAAGAGGAAACCGTGGCATAATTCAATATAATTAATACTCTAAAGGAGTGGAAATGATAGTACGCATTAGGGTCATTAGGGCTCTTTTCCCGAGTCATGCAAGAAAAACTAGTGTATTAATGTTTTATGCCTCTCTCCCTAAATGACAAAACACTGAAATAAGCCATGCGTAAATCAGTATTTGTTTTAAACCCAGAATTCAACTCAATAATTAAAATAATGTATTTCTAATGCAACGAAATAAACACATTACCAGCAAGACAACTTTATTGTATCCTAACCGAGTCAAACATTAACGCAATAGTTACAGTGGACATACTGTATACTAAACATCGAGTGCTTAACACAACTGTGGAATTGGATATTTGGGCAGTTTTAGATACACTTATGTCATTTCAGTTTTATTCATTTATTCAATTTATTTATTTTTTGTTATTTATTTTGTTTCTGGATTTCATTTCATCGGCACGGATAGAAGCCTCAAAAGACTTTGATTGACTATGTTAAGTTGACAACTGAATGTTTGCTTGATGATTTGCTTCTCACCTAATTTACAACTAATTTGTATTTTCGAGATGTGAATTTGATTTTTTTATTTTCAATTTATAATATTTCATGCAGCAAGTCTAAAACATAGAAACAGAAATAAATGTGATTTATTGATATTTTACTACTCGTTCCTCATCCTACTTTAACCTGCTCAGTGTGCACAGTGTACTTTTAGTTTCTTTTTTATTGAATTTTCAGAATTACTCATTAAATTTAATTATTGACCTTTTCTAAGAAAATGTCATGTCTCCCGATTTTTTTTTTTTTTTTTGGAAGGCAAACCAAAGTGTCTCAAATTTGCCTAGTGTAAATGAAAGTATTTAACATTTCCCTGGGTGAAGATCAGAGGGTACAGCAGATGCACTTGAGGAAAACACTAACAGCTATATAATTAATTAATAAGGCATTTCCGTTGTCCTTCATTTTTGGCACACAACCCATTCCAACCAGTTATGGCCCACACAGATGATCCCCTTTGATTAGCTACATTTTCAGTTGAAAATAATGGAAATGTAATTATAACAGAACAACAACAAGCTTTTCCAACACCACTTATTTCACCTTCTATTTATAATAAGCATGTAATAGATTTATTTAATAACTATAATTATTATTCATTTATACTGAACAGCATGATGTGACCTCTCTCTTCCAGGGTCAAGGGTTCGGTTCCCATGTTGGGTCCGTGTGTGTGTGTGTGTGTGTGTGTGGAGTGTCCATATTTCCCCCAGGCTTAGGGTGTTTCAATAAGTGGTATAGAAAAATCAATAAATATATTCATACCAATACAGAAAAACAATTTAATATAATATTTTTATACATTTGGCAGACGCGCTTATCCAGAGCAACTTACTTTTTAAAAATTTTTTTTTATCTCATTACACATCTGAGCAGTTGAGGGTTAAGGGCCTTGCTCAAGGGCCCAACAGTGGCAACTTG
>JAQMYL010000004.1:8940577-8953701 GCA_030014365.1 Clarias pachynema | reverse complement strand
ATTTATGTTGCATGTAGCACCTTGGTCCTGGAGGAACGTTGTTTCGTTTCACTGTGTACTAACTGTATATGGTTGTATAAGTGACAATAAAGCCTACTTGAACTTGAACTTGAACACACACACACACACACACACCACACACCGATGATAATATGATAATGTTATTAATATAACATACATCATACTTAAGGTGACATATCAGAGTAGTTAGAACAGTGGCTGATGCAGCAGCTACTGGAATCCAGTAGGATGGTGATATCATCTCACAGTGAAGCCAAATTAATTATGCTCCTTTATATCACAAACACGCAGGCAGTATGAATAAACAGAGCATCGCTCCTCGTGCTAAACCTGAATTCCAATTTTCTGGAAGAAAAATATCTCTGAGGCAACGCAAGCACGAGCAAGTCTGGCTAGATCTCTGGATCACCCAGGAACTAACAGGGGCTGAAATATGAAATAACATACAAGATATGACAGCACAGCTGATATGTGATGTGAAAATCCATTTGAATAAACTTTGCTTTCTTCCCTTTTCTCATACCAGGAAGAACACTAACAGGTTATATGTATCCATAGAGACCTGAGTTCCTGTTGCCACGAGGTAGTTCAGACAGCAGTGTACTGTATGTGTTTTTGTGTTCATGTAAGTGTGCACATGCATACAAACATGTAAAATCTTTTCCAACAATACAGTGTATACATTCCTGTCCTTGGGGGCTTTTTTTATTTTTTATAGCAAAGTGCTATTGGAAGAAATTTAGGCTGCACGAGATCACCACTGAGATCAACACTGCTTCTATAACATTATTTAGATTTTTCTGATGTAGCTTGACGGCTCTCCGTAGTTCTCCTGGGATCCCATTGGACCAGTAACTTTTAGTTCCAAGTGGATAACAACCATGTTCATTTATTTACCCAAAAGCTCATGACAGGCAGAAAGCTGTTGCTTGGTCTTATCTGGCTCGTTAGCCTGCATTGTTCAAGCTTGTGCCTCTGTTTTCTTTTAATTATATGCTCTCGAAGTTGCCTCTGTAAATGAAAAGCTCTTAGGGAGAAAATGAGAATTTCAGGGTTTATGGGATAAAATGGCTTAGTCTATATTTTTCTTTTGCAACTACACACAATAGACATAACGACATGCATATCTGTTCACATTTAGCTGATTGGAGACAGACTTTATATATAGCTCTCTATACTTATGTTCAACTCCAGAGTTATTGGCATCCATTCAACAAAAGTGAAGGACATACCGTATTTGTAACGTCCAACACTGGATTGTTATTTGACCTTGGTCGTTGTCTGAAAAAAAAAAACCTTTTCAAAAGGATCTATACAACCTGTCCTAGAGCCTCTGTCACAATGTTCACATGTAGCAAAAATTCTACAGAATGATCCATGTTTGATTAGCACTTAAACCATGAAAGAACCTACTAGTCATTCCTCTAATAAAATCATTTTGTTGAACTTGTTTCTTTAAGTAAATATATTCTCTTAAATGCAAAAAAAAAAAAAAGTGAAAAATTCCTTCGCACCGCTTTGGTTGGTCATTTCATCAACCAACAACATGGGGAAAAGAGCCTCATCACAAAGGTGACAGCTGGCATACATACTGTAAGTCAGGTAATGGATATAAGTGATATACGTAAGGTTTGATTTATAGATTCTGTAGAATGCTTTTTTTTTCATGTCCATATTGTGACAGAGGCTCTTGCACAGGATATACTGTATAGATCTTTATTCAAAGGTTTATTCAGACAAAAACCAAGGTCAAATAATAATCCAGTACTGAATGGTACAAACATGGAATGAACATCAATTCAGGTGCCAATATTTTTTGGCAGTGGGTTTAGGCTCTGAGTTACTGACCAGAAGGTCAGCGGTTACCTCCACCAAGTTGAGCTCTTGAGCAAGGCCCTTAACCCTTCCAGATGTGCTGCATGATTGCTGACCCTGCACTCTGACCCTAGCTGAACCTGATATACTCGGATATACGAAGAAAAGTTTTTCACTGTGCCCTATGTACAGTATATGTGACAAATAAAGTCTACTATCATTCCCTCCTGGGAAATCTCTACTTATGGGTAAACTGAAAGGGGTGCCAATACTACCGAAATCAGTGTTTTGCAGGCAATTATTAAGAAACCTATTATTAAGAAACTCTTTTTGTTTTATTTAATCATTTTTCTAAATGTGGCAATAATTACAGAGTTGATTGTATGTAATGCATGTCCTTTTGTAGTGAGTTGATTTGTAATGATCTGGTACGTTCAAAAAGTTGTGCACATCATATCCTCGCTCCTTGCTTCAGAACTGCTGACCATCGTTACAGTTGCATTTGTTTTCTCGTCGTTCCGGTTGCCAGCTCCACCTCCTCTGGCTGGGAGCATGATTGAGATTAATTTCATTACCACATGTCAAGCGCCGCTAGTGAGAGAACAGTCACAGCCCCGAACCGAATTACACCCAGCAGGGGAGAAGGTAGTGAATGAAGCAATGTTCCTCATGCTGCATTTCCTGTGTGACAGTTTAAAAGTGAAAGGTCATGACGTCGCCCTGAGTCAGGTCTTTCCACAAGTTGAAAATAGCAGGTAAGAACAGGCAGTGCAAAAGCCAGAAACCTTCTCCAAGGCAAGATAGCAGGCATGACTTTCAGTCCTGACAGACTCATCGCTCAAAGGGTACAGTGTGGTAGCATTCATTAAGGAGGGGACAGTTAGGTCTAAAGGATGGAAGAGGAATGTGACTGTCAGTCAAAAGCTTAGGGCTTTTTTCCTCAAGTTCTCCGTTAACTCCCTTCACCTCAGGCTTTCTCATTAGTTATTTTGATGTACAGGGTGTGTGAAAAGTAACTAGGCTTTAAAAATTGGTAATAAAGTCCATAATTCTTCTTGAAACAAAGTGTACATCTACTTTATTACATAGGAAAATGAAAGCAAATCTTTTAATTTAAACGTACAGTATGCATCGGTGGGGGTGGGGGTTGGGGCGGCATGGTGGTGTAGTGGTTAGCACTGTCGCCTTGCACCTCCAGCGTCTGGGTTTGATTCCCAGCCAGGTTCGATTTGTGATGTTCTCCCTGTGCTTGGTGGGTTTCCTCCGGGTACTCTGGTTTCCTCCCACAGTCCAAAGATATGAAGATTAGGCTAACTGGCATTCCCAAATTGCCCAGAGTGTGTGAATGAGTGTGTGTATGTGTGTATGTCTGCGATGGAATGGCACCTTGTCCGGGGTGTGTCCTGCCTTGTGCCCTAAGTTAGGGGGCGCTTCAAGATTTATAGCCATTAAATATTGTCTAGTTAATTTTTACCCACCCTGTAGATCTACATTTCTTAAAAGCTGTAGATCTCTATTCAGAGTTGGCAACTTACATTTAAGACCTAATTTCAAAAGTAATGCCAGTATTTTCACAAGCTTAAGCTGATTATCTTGACTCCCCATTCAGAATATGCAAAAAACCTGGATGTAGTTCATGACTCAAATATCACCAGATGTTTCTTGGCTACATGTGTCCAAGAGTATCTAAACCTTGTTGCATTTCAGCCAAAAAAAAAAAGGATGAGGATGCAGACTGAAGAAGCAACAGACATTTCAAAAAATAAAAAAAGAGAAAGCGAATGATGTATGAATGAGGAGATGACTCGTATTGACATATACTGTATGTCATCTGTGGAAAGTTTGGTGACAGACCCACTGATTAGCGTGCTAGCTGGAGTTTCTGACAGTTGCCATGGTAACATTCTCTCCGTCCCCCACATCTGGATGGTGATCTGTAGTGATAGGTTTACTCCTGAAGCTGGCGACTGGTGTGTGTGGTGTGTATTTTGTCAAAATACAGAGGTTAACAATACAGCTGAGTGGAGTCTTGTCATGCTTTTGTCTCACAGTCAGATTGCAGGGAAGGCAATTAGCCGGCAACACAAATATTTCCGCCACCCATTTAATTAGTCTAAATTGTGATGATTGCAGCTGTGGAGAGCGGTGATTGCATTTGCTGCTAAGTGCTGTGAGTTATTGTTCACTCTTGTGGATCAGGATATAGCTTTTTCTAAAGCCACTCTACGCTTGTTAGGGAAGGTACCACTATGACCACAAAGATCATTGCTGATTCCATAGTCGTATTGTATAGCACATACCAATTTCAGAAAAAGAGAAGAAAAAAAAGAAAATAGCGCCACTCTTTGAGAGACCCTATGAGCTGTTTGTACATCGGGCTTGGATAAGGTTTTATAGATCACAATCAAATACAAAAAAGAATACATTAAAATTAAAATGGTTGTGTGTTTAGTAAAAATTAGAAAGTTATAATAAAATATTACTTCAAAGTATTAAATGTATTCAGTTAAACACTTTGAGCTTATTTAAAACTTTATGGTTCAATATCTTAAAGTCACAAAATTGTCAAGTTAAACTTTCAAGGTCTTGAAAAGACTGCTTAATAAAATGAACAAATTCCCATAACCCAAAGTTATCCAGATGAGGATAGGTTCCCTTTTGAGTCTGGAAACTCTCAAGGTTTCTTCTTTATTCTCTCTCTTTTTTTCTTGGCCTCCTCTGTCACCTCTGGCTTTGCTCATTACGGAATTAAATCTACATTTCTATTTCAGTAAAGCTTCTTCGGGACAATGTCTGCTGCTAAAAGTCCATCTACCCCCAAAACAAACAAACAAACAAACAAACAAAAAAAAAACTTATATATATTATATATAAAATGGAATTTAAGTCTGCAATGGATGTTTTTAGATATTTTTGGTACTCCTGCCCTCTATGCACTATCAACTTCATTCTCCACACAATAGAGGAGAAATTGGATGGGGCGGATTAATAACCATTTTTAATCAAGCGTCATGGTTGAGCAGTTTAATGGGGTCGTGCATGGCTGGGTAAGTGCTGATAGGAATACTTTTTTTTCTGTATGACTGGAGAAAGGGGTTGGAACTGAGAGTCTATCAGTCAAACTGAGCTGTAACCCCTTCACATTGGATCACTGTGGTGTCAATTTAAACGACCTGGCACCCAAGAAACAGTTCACTTTTTCACTCGGTCAAGACAGTAGCTGTATTATTTCAGGAAGTGCTTTTTAACTTATATTCTATGAATAAGCAATAAAACTTTTCAGCACTCAGCCAAGTTTTTTTTTATTGTACTTTGCTTTGTATCTGGCCAGGTATACAACAATTACTGTACTACAGCCCCATTGCCGGCTTTGCATCTTACTTAGATTAGCCTTCCTGGTGAATTTCTTGGCAGTGGAGTGGTACTCAACAGTGTCAAATCACGGACTGAAACAATAGCTGCCAGAAGTTAATCACGTCACCTGCCACTCATCCGCCACCAAGACAACCACGGCCGGGGATGGATCGGCCGAGGTGATCGCTATTGGCCGTGACAGCTGCATGACTTCGTTTATTCTGATCTCTTAGGCTGGGTGATGTATGAGGCCACCCGGAGTAAAACTCTTGAGAGAATGATTTTCTGTCGCTGTGCTTTAAGGCAAGGCCACCGCGATCAACGCCAATCATTCCGTCATTCTCCAATAGCACTGGGCAGCTGACGTTGCTGCCATGGCATCGTGACACGTGTGGGATTATGGGATCTGTGAGTTTATGCACTGCTGTCAGCTAGCTTGGTGCTTGAGTGCTCACGCACAGCAGTGGATTTGCATAGTGAGAGGTGGGCTAAGCTGAGAGAGATTTAGAGGGAGCGCCATGGAAAGCAAAGAAGAGAAAGCTGAGATAAATCATAAGAGGAGAAAAGAGCAAGTTAATAACGGCATGGAATCTGCCAGTGAGGAAGTGCGGGCTTGGGGCTTAGAATAAGCCTAAACACATGGCAATGCATCAAAGGTCATGGCAGCCAAGGAGAGAAACAATGGATAGTTTCAAATCTGCATCATAAGTGCATGGTATAAACCTACTGTTAAGAATAATTTTGAGGTTAATCACTGTGGTGTATGGGCAGGGACTGTATGTTAAACTGTTTAACATGACCTTGTCTCATGACACATTGATATATTTATTTTTGGATGTATTTTAGTGCATTTTGATCTGTGGTCAATTAACTTACCTTCTTATACTAATGCTGTCAGATTAAGAACTCAAATGTGAAAAAATTTAATCTAGCTAGAGCTGCATGATCCATGATGATCACAATGTGACAACAGTCATGTTTAAAATTTAGCATCCCCTTATCATTTCCATTTTCATAATTTAAAAATGTTCAACAAGTGGACAAGTGGAAAGCATTCAAGACAACTGCCAATCTCAGGAGTCGACATCCCAGAAAGAAAAATATAAAAAAAAAACTAAGAGGTACATCTCAGACCCTACAGACCTCATTGAGCATGATAAAGTCCATGACAGCAAAATTAGGGACAACGATTCAAAACACATTAATAAAACTACATCTGAAAGGCTGAACATTAAAAGAACAATGGTTTTGAAATGGCCTAGTCAAAGTCCAGACCTAAACTAAAATACTCATCCTTAAGAGAGCTATGCATAAGCGACTGCCCCGAAATCTCAATGAAGTAACTTTGTAAGGAAGAATGGACCAAAATTCCTCCACAACAATGTGAGAGACTGATCAAGTCAAATAGGAAATGATTACTTCAAATTATTGCTGTAAAGGCGGATCTACAAGTTATTGAATTATGGGGGTACTTAGTATCGGCACTATGATCAGATTATTTTTATTATGTCTTTACAGAAAAAAACATATAATTAACAGGGGGTATTTATCGAGGCTAACTGTTACATGGTGCGATATGGAGAGCCGCACCAGGAGATGTAATGGTTTTTATAAGAGCCCTAACGCAGGGCTTTAGAGGAGGTGAATGAAACAGGAGTTAGGGAGAGTGCTTATGACATGCACAGGAAGACCTTTCCATTTGGGGATAGCGTGGGATTATTAATTTGAAACTTAAAAGGAAATAAAAGAAAAGTGAAAACAAAATAAACAGAGCTCTGCCGTCTATGCGAGAACATAAAAGGGCTCTGGAAACTAAAACAAAAACTATACCCTCTCGGGGCCTTCGCCCTTACCGAGGATTTATAGGAGAGGGAGAGAGAGAGAGTTTTGTCTGATATCTTACCGGTGCTTCTTAAGCTCCTTACCTGAGGTATCAGGAACCTTAAATAGACACGCCGCCAGGAGTGTCGCGTCCAGTCTGATTGCCTTATGGCAGCGTTGCCTAGCAACCGTGTGTCTATGTGGCCACGACTCTGCAGGTAGCAGGTAGAGTATTTTACGCCGCCCCGCCCCTCGCGAGACCCGCCTTGTTACAGTAACAGCAAATAATAGCACAAATAATAACAATAATGGGATGGTCAAAAGTTATTTACAAAGAAAAAAAAACAAATTCTTAATTTATTGACTATTTATTGACCTATGGAAATATTATCTGCAATAAATTGCAGCCTTTTGCAATTAGATAATTGTACAGGTCCATAATGCGCTTTCGATTTATTTTTATGCGATTAATTGTGCAGCACTAATTCCAGAGAGTCATAGAGGGAAAAAATGACATATTGTCAAGCCCTATCTATTCCAGAAATGATGAGCCAGTATAAAAAATTCATTTCCTTAATCTGACCCGAAATGTGTACAAACATCCGTGCCAGATGACACTATCCGTCCATCCTAAATGAATATTGACTTTGCTTCATCAGCATGGCCTTCAGATACAAAAGATAAATCAGATATGTCGTCTCTCCAAATCGATCAGCATAGAAACACACTTCTACACGGAATACTATCAATTTAGATTTTTGGCACAGATAACACACACACTCACTTAAGACACAAACATGCAAGACTCTGTGGACTTGACTTGATGTAAGTAAATACCAGTCTCGAGACAGCGTATTTTGTAATGAGATTAGAATTTTTAACCATTATAGAACTCACTCACTCACCTTCTATACTGCTTTATCCTGTATTCAGGGTCGTGGGGACCTGGAGCCTATCCCAGGAGGCTTAGGATACGAGGCGGGGTACACCCTGGACAGGGTGCCAATCCATCGCAGTGCGCACACACACATACACTATGGGCAATTTGGGAACGCCAATTAGGCTAACCTGCATATCCTTGGACTGTGGGAGGAAACCGGAGTACCGGGAAGAAACCCGCCAAGCACGGGGAGAACATGCAAACTTCATGCACACAGAGATGGGAATCGAGCCTGGCCGGGAATCGAACCCGGACCCTGGAGGTGCAAGGCGACAGTGCTAACCACTACACCACCGTGCTGCTCGTTATATAACTGTAGCTGAAAATGACTAAATCTGAACATCCATCAATCAGTCTGTTAAAAGTGAAATGATTAACTGGTTCTCGATTTGCAATTTATATTAGTTCATGATAGCTTATGCCAATGACTTCTTGGACTGACGGGAGAAAAAGACTATGCTGGGTTAGTCCCGTCTTGTGCGAGGAGCTACACTGTAAACTGAGGATGATGAGATCCCAGGAGAAAGAAAACGTTCCTTTTATACCCCACTGCAGACAAAAAAGATCATAAAAAGACCAACTTCACCAGCCTGACAGTGTGAACAAGTCTCTAAATGATTCTTGAACTCTGCCAGGATGCATCACTAGCAACCAGCAGTAACATTAATGCCATTCCCAGAACAGCAGATTTCTGTCATTAAGGCTTATGACAGTGCTCGAACACACCCACGCCAGAGTAATAGAGCAGGGGAGCCTCAGTCCTACAGTGTATTCGGTTGTGCTATTGAAGACTGACTCAACAGACAGGCCCTGTGATTGCTTTGGGCCAAGCTGATGAAAGAGAGACACTTTGGAAGAGTGAGACAGTGGCTCTTTTACAGCCCGTCCCACTTCCTTCACAGTTTAGCGTGGGCCGTGGCCTTTGTGTCTCCCACACTGGGTGCCTGGTTGAAAGCCTCGAGTGTGTTGTGTTTTGCTGCCCATCTGTCAGGTGGCTCATCTCTTTACTAAGCTCCATTCAGAACAGCTTAAAAACACACCTGCAACGTTTTGGTGTAGTTTACGGAATAACAACTGGATGGATAACAAATGGATGAATAGAATTTTAAAATGCTTTAAACTGTTAAAGACTAATGTATATGAAGATATTTTTTTTAAAAACTCATCAGCTCCTTACTGAGCGCTTGTTTCACACTCAAAGGACTGTATATGAACTCCCGCTGCCTGACATGATGCCGATGGCTGATCGTGACACACTTCTGTTGCTGGGGCTCCTGCCGCCTTCCGGTATGACGCTTCCTGATGCTCTACTTCTCCTCGCAGCTTTTTACACTTGTGACTCATTTTCTGCTGTTTCGGAGGGTCCCACATGGTTACCCTAAAGATTTCTCGAAAAACAGTTTACACCCAAACTCACGCTCGCTTCAGCGAGTAATGTCACCTGGATACTGTAGCCTTGTACGTAAAAACTGCTACTATAATCACAAAGGTGTCTCGTGCTTAACCCGGGCTGATTATTTACAATATTCGCATCCTTTCTACACACTTCATAGTGTTTGACATTACAGTATAGTGTACAGCTGTAAAAGAGTAATGGTTTATTATCTCTGTGGCACTATCCTACAAATAAGGATAGGCTCTCACCTTCTGACTTGCAAGGTTGGTTTCCCATATTTAGCAAAATAATTCAGCTTTTTGACAATATCTATCAATATCTATACAAACAAAGATCGATTTGAACTGAAGCCTCCAGGTTCTGCCAGTGCCTTGCCACAGTCAATACATGTGATTTAAACAGAGCTCTCACTTTCAGGAGGCTTTCCTCGCCATATTCAATTAGTTTCCTTCCTCTTCCATTAATCCAGCTCACCCTGGCTTTGAAGAGATCTCGCAGTCTCCGTTCCGCAGACGATCAGGCTTCAAATGACTAGCCATGCCTGCGACCAACTCGAAAGTAATTATGTCCTGTCCTTGTCCTTGTTTTCCTAAGTCCTAAGTTTTGACATACCTTAAACTCAGCTAGAGACAGATAAACAATGCGAGCCATTTGAACACAGAGTGCTGTGCTGATAAACGTGCAGCGAAGATCCCGCAGCAGCTTCTGACAAAATGAATCATCACTTTTTGCTCTTGCACCTTGCTTTTATCAGTACCTCCGGTATAGCTCATTTTTAGTGTACATCTTATCTTTCTCATAGTTCCAACATTGGTAAACATAAATCTTCTTCTGCCCTTGTCACATAAGGTCTACCTTAGAAGTACCTTTTAGAAAAATGTAGCTTGGGAAAAAAAAAAAAAAAATCTGAACTTCTATTACTTTTAAACCCTCAGGAAATGTTTGCATCCTTTTTTTCTCCCTGAAACCCTGGTTTACTTTTCTTTTTAAATGCTTCTACTGTATATTGGCATAGCAAAGCCCTAAATAAACTCAAAGACCCTGGTGTAAAGCCTGTGGGGTGGGAGTGTGCACTGAATCCTCTTTATGGTTCCTGATTTTCCTTTGTACCAGGCAGTTTATAGTGTGGTGTTGTTGATCAATCAATAGGCACGTTCACATGCTCCAGGACTGGTTTATTTGTGTCTCATGCACACCAATCAGCCATAACATTGAAATGCAATACATTACGCCCTAGAATATGTAGCTTCCCCTTGTGCCCCTTGGGGCATGGCTCTGCAGGATCTCTGGGATTGTGGTGTGGAGTCTAGCACCAGGAGATTAACAGCGGATCATTTGGGTCCTGTTTGGGTTTTAGGGTGGAGCATAGATGTATTGTACTTGTTTGTCCAGTGCATTCCATGCTTGGACAGATTGAGACGGTTTCACTCTACCATGAAGACGGTTCTGGCCTCGACTGGTGTTGACAGCTGTTTCTCGGAGGACTTGACTTGGCTGCAGTTTCTCGACAGTTTAGGACTGGAATTTCCTACAAGTCTACCTGAGTCTCCAATAACTACCTGGACTCCATATTAACACCAATCAACATCAACTGTTATAGCTGAACTGCCTGCCACCTACAGTAACACACACAGTATGAATGCAGATCAATTCCTGCTCTCTGTTTCACCCAAATGAGGATGGGTTCCCTGTTGAGTCCGGTTCCTCTCAAGGTTTCTTCCTATTGCCATCTCAGGGAGTTTTTCCTTGCCACTGTCGCCCTCGGCTTGCTTATCAGGGACTATCTGACCATTTTGATTCAGACACATTCACATTCCTTACAAATTTAAATAATTCTTTTGATTGTGTAAAACTGCTTTGCGACAATGAAAATTGTTAAAAGCGCTATACAAATAAAATTGAATTTAATTGATATGAGTGTGTTTGTGCATGTATGTGTGTATGTGTGTATGAGTGAGATGTGTGTTTGAGTGTTAACATTTGTGATGTGTATGTTTGTAGAATAGCATCACACTATATTACATTGATATTACTCAATGTGATGTCACTGAATATAATGGCGCTTAATATAATGTCATACACCCACACTGACATACTGAATGTGATGTCCCCGAACGTGTCACTCAATAAAATTCCATACAGAATGTTATTAACTACTTTTCAGCGTAAGTTTAAGGCATTATCACGGCTGACCCATTTGAGATATCAAAAATCCCTCTACAATTTTGCATCCTCAATGTCTTTAGATCCCATCAGCTCGGTTTGGTGGCGATTATATAAATTCCCTAGTTAGTTCCCTAGGAGTTATCAAAATTCTTCGGGTGCGTTTTTGGCAAATGACCCGAAATAACTGACTTCCTGTTGAGTTGAACCCATGACATGCAGTGCGAAAGTTCGGGTCAATGAGCTCTAAATGTGTACCGAGTTTCGTGCAAGTGTGGATGAGCTATGCAGCAAAATCACTTGTGAGGGCCCCTGAGGGCCCCAGGCCACGTGACTCTCAGGCATCCTAATGGCAGCAGATTCCAACCTGTCTGCCAATTTTCATGAATTTTTGAGCATGTTAAGACACAGAAAAAAAGAATCCTTAGAAAAACAAGAGGGTCCTGCGCACCCTATAGTGCTTGGGACCTAATAATAATAATAAATATATGGAAAAAGAATGACAGATTTCTCTCTTCACTCATCCATCTCAAGTTAATAATGGTTTACATTGTAAACAGCTTTACTACATAAACTTGGTGCATTGATTCAGTTACATGACAAGAGACTTATAACAGTGCCCTAGGGAAAGCCTCAGAGAAAGTCTCATCTTCAGCTATCACTGAACAGCAGCAGCAAGGAAAAAAATCTGATAGGCAGAATTTTTTTTTACTCATCTTCATCCTAAAAGCACAGATATAGAATTAGAAAATGGGGTTGTAGAAATAGAAATGTTAGTAAGTAATACAATAATTGGCAATACTTTTTATTTTTATTTTGAGAAATATAATGCCTTAACTGGAGCATGTGAAGGCCTTAACATGTCAATACTGATTATCTGGAACCTAATATAATTCAGCCCACAATCATATAAAAATGGTGCCACCTCACAATTACTTCATGGGGATATTTAGGACATGTTGATTAATTGTGCTAAATACATGCTGTGTTTAAATCACACCTTCATGCTCTATAATTGGCCAATGAAGATCTAACCAACCTCCAAAGGCTGAATGTAAATTAACGTCTGACAGATATTATTATTATTATTATTATTATCATTATTATTATTATAAAATTAATGGCTAATTTTATTTCTCCTTTTGAAAGAAGGCTCAACTCAACTCACCCAAGATAACAATGCCAAAGTAGCATTATGATGCATTATGATAAATCATTCTTCTTGTTGCCCAATCAACCTTGTAGGGAATCTTCAACTCCAGATGTTGAGAGCCAGTACCCAGTTTTTAATTCACAAACCTCTAAACAGATCCATCGACCCCAGTAATTCATGGATTAGTTCAATCAGCTGTGTTTAAGTTCACCAAACTGTGACACTAGCCCTCAGGATTGGAGATCCCTGTTGTAGGGCATGGTTAACAACTTGTATCAGTTAATTGTTTACAAAAGCAATTACATGTTTAAAATCTGTACTTAATCTGTACCTTTTCTATATTTAAACTGTACTGTAACTCAGTTCAATAACTACACAGTTCATAGTTCAATTCAATTCAATTCAATTTTATTTATATAGCGCTTTTAACAATGGTCATTGTCTCAAAGCAGCTTCACAAA
>JAQMYL010000004.1:8921533-8940477 GCA_030014365.1 Clarias pachynema | reverse complement strand
GATTGTGTAAAGCTGCTTTGCGACAATGACAATTGTTAAAAGCACTATACAAATAAAATTGAATTGAATTGAATTGAGATCTGGGAAACTTGGCGGCAGGCCCATATGCGGCAGGCTGTGATGCACTGGGTGTTCTGATACCTTTCTTATATCATAACCAGAATTGACTCTTTTTAGCAATTTGTGCTACAATGGATTTTCTATGGGATTGGACTGGACGAACTGGCATTTGGTCACTGAGCTTTGGGTGCCCATCATCCTGTCAACAGTTTTCTGGTATATAATTAATAATCAATGTTATTTAATTCACCTGGCGGTGGTGTTACAGTAGTGATCCGTGTATGGTGTATGTTAATATGGAGCAGAAAATGTATAGACACTTTTTTTTTTTTTTTTTTTTAATCAACAGTTTTGAACAGGTTTCTTGTTTTCTTGTGTTTTCCTACATAAAACTGCACACATTATTAGAGCCACTGGCGAACTGAGTCAAAACTATGTTTCGTTAAACAATTCCCAGGCACCTGGGTGTTTTGTTTTTTTTCCCCCCCGCTCTTACTCACCTACTTTAACTAATATGTTGAGAACTAAAGGTACTCCAGGATCAGCGATGGGAAGCTGTTGGAACTGTGAAAGCACTGGAACCTGAAGGCATTTGGTTATTTAATAGTAGCTGAGGTTTGCTCATGAGTTAAAATATGGGAGTAAGGGGAATGAAGAGGGAGTTGTTATTTGCTGACTCCATGCCTCATACATCTGCTCTCTCTCTCTCTCTCTCTCTCTAATCCACCTGAAGCCAAGCAGTCACTCTAAGAAGATAAAGAAATTGCTCCTAGCACCAAAGCAAAGTCAAAACTACACTAAAAGCGCTTACATTTCAATGCAGCAAAAACAGTCTCTGGGGTTTTCAAAATGCTAAACACTTTTTAAAAACCGACAAATACGTTGATGTAGTTCTACATGGTTTAAATATCTAATAAAGTTCTTTATAGTAAAAAATAAAAGCTTAATTCTTTTAAATAAATTCATCCTCAACATTACATAATAGTAACTGAGACTCTATAATTGCCTCTATAATATTTCTCTCTCATAAACAAATCATGAGTGAAAATAAACATTATATTTATAAAGATGATAACTGCAATATAGAGTATATAAAAGGTGCGAAGACTGTATTTGTAGACACTGTTGACCTATAAACATAAATGTATTGGTTTTATAGGCGGTTCTGATTCTGACTAAGTGAGCAGCTGAGGATTGTTTCTGCTCCAGCTACAGTAATGAACAAAACTCACACATTTGTTCGCACATCAGCTGAAAGCAGATTAGTACTGGATGGAGTGCTCCAGTGTGGACTTGTGGAATAACTATTATAACAGTTTAGAAAGCTAGTTCTAACCGCACTAGCATGAAGACACAAAACATCTGTGTGATGCCAATGTTGGCTTTTTTTTTTTTTTCCAGCATTGATTTCCTCTTAAATAAGTAGCACTAATTATTACCAAACACACAAATTGTGGTTAACTATCATCCATGATGATTACATTTTTAATTTACTTTCAGTCTGTAATTTGTTCAAATTAGTTGCAATTTCAAAGTGACCTCATCAGTCAATACCACAATATCACCAAAAAAAAGAATGAGAGATTTTATCTTCACGTGAAACATCTGATGATTAACACGTGGAATCTTTCAAATATTTATATCATGTGCTCACATAAAAGCGTTAAGTGATTGTGAACTAAAATGTACATTGTGCATATCAATATCTAGACTTCATTTAAAGGTTTAACTTCAGACAAATACCTACAGTAAGGACTGGCAAAATTTTATTAAATCCAATGGGGGAAATGCAATTATGGTGCAATACAGGGGACAAAATGGATGAGGTGCCAACATATCATGGGGAACAGGCACACCAGCCCAATTATACACTATGGGTAATTTGGAAAAGTCAATCAGGCTACACTGCATATCTTTGGACTTTGGTGAAAACATGCACATGCACACAGAGTACACAGAAGAAACCCATCAAGCACACGGAAAACATTCAAACCTCCAACCCTGAGGTCCACTATACAATTTACCACCGTAATGCAAAAAGATTAAAAAATTATTGCATTGATTATATTTTAATGTAAAGTATTCATGACGTCATGGTGGCTCAGTGCTTAGCACTGTCACCCTGCACCTCCAGGATTCGGGTTCGACTCCCGTGTTGGGCTCTGTGTGCCTGGAGTTTGCTTGTTTTTCCTGTGCTTGGTGGGTTTCCTCCAACAGTCCAAAGACACGCAAATTTGGCTAATTAGAATTCCCAAAATTGCCCGTAGTGTGTGTATATGTCTGTGCCCTAAATATCCTGGGATAGCCTCCAGGTCCGGCGCGACCATGTATACAGGATAAAGCGTTATCCAGGATGAAGATTGAGTGAGAGAGTGTAAAGTAAGCAAAGTAAGCTGTAAAGCTGTAAAGGTTCTATTGTTTCTCTATCCGAAGTGTGCACATACTGTAAGTGTTCGTACCTGTGTTTAAAATAGTTCTAAAGTTTTAGGGCCTTTCACAAATTGGCAGTGCTATTTACTGCTCACATAGAGAGAAGCTCGGGGCTATACTCAGAGGGCAGGAGAAATCTCCACTTGTCACATGTGACAACAGCGAGAACAGACATTATCACCAGCAATTTATCACCAGCTGAGCGGGTGCGAACGCCGTACTGCTCGCAACCATTCTGCAGTTCTCGCTTCTGTAACTCCTCAACCCTGCTGCTTTATCCTTCCAGCAACAGACAAAGTGTCTTTACTAAGACATTTTTAAAGCTTTCTGTTGTAGTTAAAGTTATTAACTGGGACAGGAATGCTGATACTAATTCAGCACACGAGGTCACTTTCAGTTGGAAGCTCGCAATTTCTATGATGCACAGCACAATCATGTAACGTACTGCAGTGCCTGAAGGGGAAAGTTGTGGGAAGTTGTGCATTACTCGGGCAGGTTCAACATCACGGTTAATAGTGCATCAGCGTAAAAAAAAAGTAAATTACGTTATGTTTCCGTGTGCCAATGTTCTCTGAAGAGAGGGGGGAAAATGTAGATGACCTTGAGTGAAACAGACCGTCCTTCAGCCACATGTACCAAGGAGATAAGCATGTACTGCTGATGCTCACCTCTTCTTCAAACAATGGCTACAAGCACTGACAAAGTGAGTCACGGATGCACAGGCCATTTACATCACAGAGAGGGAGGAGGATGATGAATCTGCAAGGATTTTCACAGAACGGCTGCGCGTACAGACCCTGAAGGTTCTCGCTGAATGACTTTGTTCAGTGTCTCGCCAGGAAGCCAGCTCTTATCTTAGGCGCCCTGCTGCGGTTCTGTGCCTTTGACAGCTTCTATCAGAACATGCCCTAATGTTTATGTTCCTTGTCATTTTCCGTTATCATTGTGTGCACGATTTCTTTTTTTTTTTTTTTTGCACTTTGCAAATGAGTGATTCTTCTAGAATTTATCTCTGCCAAGATACTCTGGACGCCAGTGGCTGAAAGTACAAAATGCAAAGCTTTTTACAGCTGTTACAAATCACTGACACTGGAGACTCCTCCTACAACTGCTAAATAATTATTGTACTGTATATAATAATTCTCTCCTCACAAAAACACTTCAACAGGTACACAACTTTTTAAAAGAAATTTGGTTTGTTGAAACCAGGAGGTTTCCCATTAGGAGGAGCATGTAAGGTTTTTCTATAGTATATAGTGTTTTTTCAGTCTATTTCCAGAATAAACATAAATACAAATGGTCTGTTTAATTTTCCAGCTATTTTATAGAGTGTAAACATAGTTAAAATTAATTTGGTTTAGCTGTAGGGTTTAACGTGCTTTATATTTTAAATCCAAGATCCAGTGCAAGGATAATTCTCACTCACTCATCGTCTTTATCCTGTGTACAGGGTCGCAGGGGGCCTGGATCCTATCCCAGGAGACTTAGGGCATGAGTACCCTGACCTGAACATCTAATCTGCATATCTTTGAACTGTGGGAGGAAACCCACCAAGCACGGATAGAACATGCAAATTCTATGCACACCGAGGCAGGAATCGAACCTGGCCTGGACTTGAATCCGGACCTTAGGCGCTTTATAAGCACAAAACCAAAAGTCTGTCCACAGTTCAATTATTTTCGAGGCACATCATTTCTATTAACATATTGCAATCAGCCATAACATCAATACCACCTTGAGGTGAACTGAAAAACATAGATCACCAGCTATACACCAGCAATCACATGATCATAGGGAGAAAGTCCACCCCGTCTGGTTTGATCCCACAGAAAAGCCAATTCAGCACAAATCGCCAAAAAAAGTAAACCGAAAGGGTTCACGGCTAGCTTCCTGGCTTTAGACATCCTGGCTTCTTATGCACTGTAAAAGCAAAGCAGTGATGTGAGTATAATATTCATAGCAAAGGGCCAATGGTATCTGTTTTGACACAAGTGGTCAGTTCTGGAATGTTGAACCTACAGTATACAGTACAGGGCGTGTGGATGAAAACATGCTTACACAGACACCTGACCTTTACACGTCTACTGCCATCCGCCATGGATAACAATCTTCTCACAGCAGACAAAAACACTACAGCTTATACAGATCTTATTATGTGTTATTCCCTCTGGTGTGAGTGTACATACCACAAATCAGGCTGTTTTCTCTACTCAGGCTGTTTTAATAGGTCCTTTTATTTGCAGCGTCTTTACAGTAGAAGAACAAAAGGTAAACAAATGAATGGAAGTCGATTTGTTCCCATAAAAATGTGATACATCTGGGACTTCTTTACTCGTCAATGATTTGTTTAAGGCACTGAAGATGTTATATTCTGGTCTTAGGCAGGAATTTCTTCTTTTTTTTTGGTAAATGTTAACAACTACTGTATGCCTTCTAATCTTATTGCATTGTAGAGCACACAAGTGTTTATACAGTACGTCAATCTGATGATACTAAATCATGTCTGTACACTACACACATCTACACAATAATCAAAAGGTAAGCGGCCCTTCAGCGTAAACCATAAGCACTGAATAAGGTCCAATAAGGTTGGTGTAATTTTCTCCTGAATTACATGTAGTAATCTGGGAGAGGCTATTTCTTCCTCCCATTTTGCCTCTGTATCAGTGTCTGTTGTCAGTCCTTTAGTAGCAGCTCATAGTAAGAGGTAAAATATGAACTTCACAAAAGTGCAGTGTTCTGTATGACCTTTACCTGTCAGCATCCAGAAATTCTATATCCTGAGCCTAAGCTAAAAAGCCTAGGTGTTTACTTTAAAAAAGCTATATCTTTATAATGCCGGATTGGACTATTCGAACAGTAAAGTTATAACTCAATATCTGGGTTGTCTAGTTTCCTCCCACAGTCCAAAGACATGTAGAATGATAAGTGCACATTAGTGATGGGTCGTTCATAAACTATTCATTCTTTTTGAACGAATCTTTAACGTGACTCAGAAGAACGAGTCGTCTCATAGAGTCATTTGTTCATTTTGTACTGGGCGCGCATGCGCAAATCATCGCAAAACCCCCGTAGGTTATGTACAGGAAACAGAATTGAGCGATTTCTAAATGACTCTTCTACTCCGAGTCGTTCGTTCTTTTGTCACGTGACTCCCATAGACGCTATGCGGTGCGATAGATTCAAACGAACGAACAACTCGGACTAGAAGATATAAGAAGTGAGCTGCTCATTCTCAGTCCTTAGCTGCATTGTAATATTTTCATTACTGGAACTATAGCCAAAATTTGTGTATGTAGACGTGTTGGGGGTCTTTTTATTGAAAATGAAACATTTTATTTTATTTCTGATCAAAAGAACGAAATGAACTAAATGACTCAAAAAAAGATTTGTTCATTTTGATGAATGAGATTTAAAGAACCGAGTCACTAAAATGATTCAAACTTCCCATCACTAGTGCACATAGTGTAAAAATGAGGAAAGGACGGAGAGGAAAAGAAGGAAGATGTAACACTGCAAAAAAAATAACGTCCTAATAAGTGGAATATTTTTAATCTCACCAAAACTAAAGTTTATAGCAAATTAAATATGATATTATTAAGCGTATTTCTAGAGTCAAATGCTCCTAAAAATGTAAGTGAAAATTTCTTACTGTATGTTTGTAGGGAATTTTGCTTCTTTCACGAAATAAATTAGTAAAACTAGCAAAAGTATCACCCTATAGAACAAGAACATTTTTCTTAAGCTTTTAGTAACATTTAATTAAAAATAAGCTTAATAATGTTACATTTGTTTTTTGTAATCTTATTTTAAGAATGTATAAGTAAGTTTAGGGCACACGGTGGTGTAGTGGTTAGTACTGTTGCCATGCACCTCTGGGATCTGGGTTCAATTCCCACCTTGGGGTCTGAGTTTGCATGTTCTCCCCGTGCTTGGTAGGTTTCCTCTGGGTACTCCAGTTTCCTCCCACAGTCCAAAGACATGTAGGTTAGGCTAATTGCTGTTGCCCAAAAATAGTATGTGTGTTTGCTTTGTGATGGATTGGCACCCTGTCCAGGGTGTACCCCACCTTGTGATCAAAATCTCCTGGGACAGGTTCCAGGCCCCCACAACCCTGTATGCAGGATAAATCAGTATAGATAATGAGTAAGTGAGTAGATGCATTTAACTATTCAAGATCTTTTCACTCGCCAGATTACAGAGGTGGCAACGGTCACTTTATAAACTAACTAAAGCAGATGATTCTAATTAGCACAACTTTTTATCCGGGGAGGCTTGAACTAATTAGTGACATCACCTCCTTTGCGCTGGTGTAGTTAATGGATGGAACAAACATGAGGTAGGACTTTTACTTTGTGAATTCAGGTTGTCCACATATGCTAAGGCGGTGAATAAGGGAAAAACCGAACACAGAAATAACTATGAGACAAAGGAAAAAGACAGTAAATAATTTGAGATCGATAGATAGAAGACAAAAAGCAAAAACAAACAAAAAAAAGAGAACGGAAAAAAGAGAAAAGATAAGGAACAAGACACAGTAAGTGAGATACACTGTGCGGAGAAAGACAGTCTACAGGAATTCAGCAGGCAACATGTGACTGATTTATATTTTTTGAAGACGTCCAGGCTCTGAAAGTCACGTCTACAGTACTTGGTCTGTGCCGTTTTATAAGTACTGTTATATATACTTTTTAAAGGTAAAGTGCAGGTTAATTTGTTTTATTTTTCCTTTATATTTTGTATTAATACATTTTATATGAATATTTTGGGTTGTAGAACGAATCAACAGAGTTTCCATTATTACTTATGGAGAAATTCGCTTTTATATACAAGCACACTTCAGGGACAAATTATGCTTGCAATCCAAGGTTTAATTGTATTTCCTGAAAAGATTCTACTTGAACCAGAATTACAGTAGGAATATGCCTCTTCTCCATTTCTTACTCCAATCACACATAGTGGTGACTGCTTTCCTGTTCAAGTATCTTGAGGAGCTGCTGAGAGGCCATGACAGAAACTTGTATTATGTTTAAACTGTTTTTTCAATCCATGTTCAATGTCACCATTTTCTGATAGAGCATTCTCGGTGCAGTGGATTGGAAATAACTTCCTAGACCCGTCCTTGAGTGGACATCATGTAACACAAAGCTATAGTGACTACATTTGTTCATGTGGAAAGTACACAGATTTTGAACAATGAGTAAGCCCTCCTTATTAATATTCATGAAGCATGTGTATGCCTTGATTACACAGAGTGCCTCTCACTGTGTAAGTTTTCTGCATTTTAAACAGCATTAATGTCAGATTAAGTGTAGTCTTAAGGTGGCTTCTCAGTGAACACATTAAACCAATGTCAGTAAACAGAAGACTTACAGAACGGTATGATTTGGTGGTGTGAAATTATATGTGGCAGTCGGGCAACGTGGCTTAAAACTACTCTCTCTACTCTTTAAAGTCCAAATTAGTTTGGGATTTGGCCAATAGTGGACAGGCTCTGCAATGTGACTAACCAGATTACTGCTGCACTTTTGGGAAGCGGAAGGGAGTAGCTCTGAAAATTGTGGCGCTGCAGCAGGAGAAAGTGTTTGGTTCATTGAGCTTTAGCTGATAATAGCACCACAAGGGAATCCACTCTGAGTGCTCTAAATGCTTTTTTATTTATTTATAATTCAACAGGAGAGGACAAATCAGTACTCCAGACCTCATGACAAGAAGATTATGTATATAGACTATTTTTCAACTCATTGGTTACTCATTGAAAAAGTAGGTTCAACAACCTAAAAAGAGAAATACAACCTATTACATCCTACTTGCAAAACAAAAGTTTTCTTTTGTATCCATGTACATCACAGCAATGTAATGCGAACCTAAATGCTGCAACTATCGTAGTATACCAGAAGTTTCCAAATCACATCCTGTTGCACAATATACCTGCATGCACATTCAGCCTGATGGAGTGCTAGTCATTAACCATCTTGCGGATCTCATTAACATTAGAGATGCATATTACCTTATACATGGGACGCATTTATGTCAATTGTCTTCTTGTTTAAATTTGGGAGACATGCTTATCCAGGGCAACTTACATTTTTATCTCATTATACATGTTACATCATGGTACTATCCAATTCCTCCCCGTCACTAGGGGGCTCCCACATTAAGCAACTACAGTACTACCACTTAGTCAGGAGGGCCAAAGACTATCACGTGTTTCCTTCGAACCACATGACGCCGCATCTTTTCGAACTGCTTTCTCACGCACCGACACTCCACTCTCTCCGCTTGCGTGAGCTCACAGACCCCACGCCTGATTGGCTGTAGAGCCGTGATTAATGTGGGAGCACTAAGTACCTCTCATCCCTCCCCTCTGAGAGAGCTCAGCCAATCAGCTCTCTCTAGACCTCCGGCTGCGAGAGGTTACAGCATCACCCGGGAATCGAACCCGCGATCTCCGGAGGATAGGGCGAGCACTTTACCACTGCGCCACTCGGAGGCCACTCTTATAGTTCTTATGACCATTTTGTAGGCTCACCAAAACATCCCTGAACCCCGAGGCATGCCATTAGAAGACTTCTGAATGTATGCTGTGGTATCTGAAACCAGGCCATCGGCAGCAGATCTTTTAAGTGCTGTAAGTTATGAGGTGGTGCTCGATTGGATTGGGATTTTGGGAATTTGGAGGCCATATCAACAACCTAGAACACTTTACCTGTTAACCCCCTATAGCACTGTATCAGTGTTCTGATACCTTTCTTTCATAGCCAACATTATTTTCAGTGATTTGTGTTTCATCTGCTTTCCTGTGGGGTCGATCCAGACAGGCTGATCTTTGCTCCACACAGCAATAAATCCTTGGGTGCCCTCGATCCTGTCAGTGGTATGTAATGTGGTGTTAACGTTATGGCTGATCAGTGTATGTAATAATGCAAAAAAGTATTTTAGGATACATAGAGAAGATGTGTGTTTTTTTACTACTTGCCATCTGTCTTATTTCCTCCTTACAAATCTGGCAACCCTGGGGACAGCACATTCATTTTGAACATATGCCTCATTAATTTCCCTACATCTACAGCAACACATGACTGTGTTTACAGTTTTCCGGAAGACTCCGAAAGTGAGATAGTTTAACTTTATACTTTTTATACATTTCTGTACAGATGAACGCTGTACATATTTTGCAGCGCGCCCACTCATGTACGTCTGGTCCTTAGACTAAGAGCAGCTCATGGTCGTGAGCATATTAGCAGTACTGTTTGTATATCTTCAGAGTAGCACCAGTGTTTATATTCTGAGCTAACACATGGCACACATCCAGTCTTCATTTCCTATCCAGGCAATTTCAAGCAGCAACACACACACACACGATAAATAATGTCCAGCCCTGTCCATCCCCAGGAGATAACATCTGCTGCTCGCTGAGGATACAACATAATGATCCTCGAATACATTCCGCTAGCTTGAAAATGTGTAGCTCGCCCCCATTTCATAATCCATTCCCAAAAGGACTACCGAGACCTTCCTTGCTTTTAAATCTTAAGTACATATGAAGGCACATCATCAGATTTGATTACCAGTTTATGTTAAATCATCACTGCAATGGCTTCAGGCAAGGATATGTGGGATCAGTCAGATCATATGGTCGGTTGCCAGATCATCTGGAGGGAGATCGATTTTAATAGAGTTATCCTCAACCATGCGTCTATGTGATTGGATGTATCCTTTCATCTGCTTTCAGTCGCTGCCAAGAAGGACGAGGTATTAATAGTAAGTACTTATTTAGCTGTTGTATCCAAGAAGGAGTAGCTTATCTACACTAATAACCAACATACAGTACATAGCATTATATAAGCTATGTATAGAGAATGTCGCTCTAATGTGGTGAATTACGATTAAGCCGGAAGAAAGAGGACACATTTACAGACAAATATGACCTGGAGATTCTAAGGCCCTGACCTTTAAAGGGTTTTGTATTGACTGGATGCTAGAATAAGTGAGTCACTGTCATAGATGTAGCCTGAAGTGAAACTGGAGCCAAGTTCAACATTGTCCAGAAAAGAAGACGGGAATAGAGACAGAGATGGAGAAAGAAGCTGAAGTGTTATAAAAGAACAAAAAGATTATCCATACAAACAAATATAGCACTCTATTGGGCAGATTAAGAAAAGCCATTATGTTGGAAATGTCTCTCAGTGCCACCATGCTTGTTCAGCGAGCCGTCCAACCTTCATGCAAATAAATACTTTCTGTGATGTTTCGCCAGCACATTTTCAATACCCGATATTATTTAGTCCGTTTGTTTTATAGCGTTTCTATGAAACAAGGATGATTTTGCCCAGATGATGTCTCATCATAGTGTTTCTCGAGATCATATTGTTAAAAGCTTCAGCATAAAATCTGTATGGAACACTTACAAGGGCAAAGTAGGACATGGTGAGTGATTATGCATAGCTCTTCCAACAACATAATGAAGGCGGCAAAGCTGTCTCTGGGCATGGCCCAGGCATTGATTATTATGTCTACAGAACCATGTCCCTGCAAAACATGAATCTGAAATGGCTCGCTGATTGTTTGTTAATGTCGCGAATAAAGAATGGGTCAGGTCTACACCTAGCGAAACGCATCAAGTCCAAAGCTTATTAATTAAATTCTATTATTCAATATTATACACCACAGTACGGTGGATTTCTCACTTCTGACTGGTCAGAAGGTGGTGATTATATTTGTGAAACGGCATACCTTGCAGAGTAGCTCCAGTTGGATTAATTAACACATTAATTCAAATATGTGATCAAGGACAATCTGATCATTTGATTCATACATATTTTTTCACACATTTCATACTCATTTGCCTAATTTTCTTTTCATTAATGTATGTAAAGTTGTTTTGAGACAATGACCATTGTTAGTTAATTGAATTAAATTAATGTTATCTGTTTCTATAATAAAGTCCCAGATAAAGATATTAATTAATAGAAATAAAAAGTTAAGGTGAGGTATGTGAAGAAATGTTGATTTTTGCTTATTTGGCAACATGGCAAGTTACATTTTGGTTTTAGAAAACAGACAAGTGAGGGAATGACAATTAGTAGCTGCTAGAACACTGTTTTGCAAGAATTTAACCAAAATGTAATGTAATTATTTAGTTCTGACCGATTAGCTGAGAGGACTTCCAGCAGTGGTGATAATGGACGGTAACAGCACTGAGATATATGTATCACTCTGTGCCACAGGGGTTCTACAATTGTTAATTAAACTGTTGATTGCAGAATGGGTGAAAGTAGTTCTGTACGGTCGGCTGGACTGAGGAGAGAACAACTGCCTGCCAAACTCACATTCAAAACCAGGCGCAGACACACTTTTGATAATGTTATTTTATTTTTAAGAACACACTGTGTACTTAATAATTGCTTCTAATTAATTTCAAATAACTCGCTTCTAACACAAGGCTGAACACCAAATCCATCTGTAACCTCTAATCAAGAGCACTACTTGGTGTGTGGAACAAGGGATTGTACACCCTAGCGCACTAGCATTCCATTTAACGCTATTTGGGATTCAACAGAGGTGATATTCTTATGCGGAATAAGTGGAAATATAAAGATATATATATTCATGAGATTCACAGGGCCACCACCTCCATGGCTTATTCTCCTCACATTTGGCTTCATAGTACTGGTAAGATGTTAACACTGCTAGTCGGTATTAATTGTCGGGTGCTGTCAGTCTCCAGCTCCGCCAGTTGCGGTTAATTAGTTCCACCAGGCACAGAAGGAAAAATATTGGCGGAACAAAATACCTGGTTAAGTAAACACACAAATCATAATTTGTTCATTATAAATGTTGTTTGTGGAACTGTTGCATGAAAGCAATGTCACGCTTGAGATTATCACACGTGCTGTTGTGCTGGATATCAGCACGGCTCAGGCTTTTTTATAGACTCACTATATTATTCGTGTATAAGATTTACTACTTTCAGAGTTCATATGAGTGCAACTTGACCTACTGTATATAAACACTATACAGTTTGTATTTAACACTCTGGTGTGTGTATTTGTCGGAAAGCCTCCCATCAGATAATTAATTATCCTGGATTTGCAAGCGCATCTTAAATCCAATCCATTGATTTCTTGTAATTGGCTGCTGATCTTAGAGCAGTTTAATTTTAAGGTAGGGCATGCAGCTTAAGGAGGGCACTTACTCTTCACTGAAAAAAAAAAAAAATTAGTGGATGAGTCATTAGAACGTTTGTCATTAAGCTGTCCCCACTCAAGAGCTTAATGAACTCAAAAAGCCACGGGCCACAGTCGAGCAATTCAGCTAATCCACAAGAGTCTCTACGGATGTGACAGCCAGTGTCGACAAAGAATCCGGCCTCACCGCTGTGGGAATGATGGTGATAAAATCTGGCACACAATTAACACTTTCGCTTGCTGCTATGCACTTCTCGTGAAAGCCCATAAGAAATACATTTGCTCTTGTGAAATCCCTTATTTACAAATCGCCACTTTACATGAGCCCTCTGTATTACTCCCAGCTTCACGGGCTGCACAGATATGTCTCAACACCGCTCCACATATTAGTTCTTAAAAAGTACTTGGGGGTACGTTCGTTTTTTAAAGAACATTACATTAGGCTACATTAAATTTCAATCGCAAGGCGCTCGTTACTTTTAAGTAATTTAGCAGGCCCGAATCGCTGACCTTGGCAATGTACGCCAGCAATGCGAAAGCTTGGCTCGCGATGTGTCCTTGCTTTATTTCTGTTATGCTTCCTACTGCAGGTCTTCATGGTGACTTCCCGCCTTAAATTAATCTACACGAGATACACTAGAGCGCAACAGAGTTCAGAGTTGGTGAGTCAACATACACTCGAGAGGCGACTGAATAAAAACAGGCCATGCTTATGCCCCGAGGCGTGCTCCAAAATTGCCCTTGTGATATTTCTCAGAAATGCTGAAGAACAACAAAAACATAAGATATATAAAGTATTGGTGAAATAGCTTACTGCATAAAACAAAAATCTAAAAATATTATTGTCCTGGTATTAAAAGAACACATGCTAGAAATGGAAATTCACTAATGTATTTACAACTGCTTTACACTGGTACGGGTCAAAGGGGTACAAAGCCTATCATTACAACACTTAGCGCAAAGTAGGAGAATTGTCCCTGGATGGAACACCAGTTCAATGCAGGGCATCATGCTAATTTTTGAACATTGAGAGAAATGAAGACAAGCAGAACATGCAAAACTCAGAAAAGAACTTGAGCTCAGGATCGAACCCAAGACCCACACAAAAGGGATGAGAACCACTAAGAAACAAAATCATCAAAAGAAAAAAATCAAAAGAGAATATTCGTTGCAACTTTTCCCTTGGTTTATAAATAATCGTGTGGCTCAAAATAACGTGTTGACCATCAGGCACTGATTTTTCAGTTTGCTAAAAGAATCTTCATATCAGGTTTTTACCAAGACAACTTTCAGCTCCTGTCTACACTTAAAAGTATATATTGTTTAAGGGCCTTTAGCTTTAATACTTTATTCATGGATCATGTGTAAAAATGATTCCTCATTCAAAATTTGAGCCCCATCGGTCTTAGCATTGTTGTGTTGGGGAAAAAAATCCAGGTCGTCAGCTGATTTCATTTTATTGCCCCATAACGTTGTGGAGCCTAGACCTGACCAACTGAAGCAGCCCCAGATCCTAACACTGTCTCCCGAGGCTTGTACAGGGGGCGCTGTGGGTGAGGTGTAGCTCATGAAGTGATGCTGCTTCTCACCTCACAAACTCATCATGCTGCAATAGGGTAATTCAGGACTCATCAGACCACATGACCTTTTCCTTTACTTCCTTTACTAAGTCAAATCTTTATACTCCCTAGCAAATTTAAGCCTTTTCTGATTGGCCTGTGTGTTTTCTTACGGTCACACGGATCTTTAGTCACAGTCCTATAAGTTCTCATCGCATTGAGTGTGTGTGTGAGTGTTTTTCTGAAGTTGATGGTTCAGCATTGTCTTTTTTTAGACTTTATTAATGCATCAGAGGTTGCTTACCTCAATTCCAGTAATCTGAATGTTTTCTTTGCTTGATGCAGGCCAATAATTTGACCCTTCTAAAATCATGACTTTTTCTTCGTCAGGCCGGGTATAAGTGGGTAAAAGGTAGGAAGAAGGGAAGAGATAATAAAAGCAGTGGTTTTTGTCTTGAAGTGAATCACCTCTTATCTTGTTGTGTTCACTCGCAATGACATGAAATATAAAAATTAAATGAAACACGCAGAATTTTCAGAAGACGTCTAGCCCTAGTTATACTAATATGAAGTATATGAAGACAAATGTTTCACTATCCTACCATAAATATGTTTGATAGAATGTAGGTGCAAAAATTAAAGTCACCATTAAGCAGAGTCAAAAGTCAGAGAGAAACATGAACATAAATGAAATTTACCCTTAACTAATTATAATGGAACAGACCAAAAAAAAAAGGTTTCTTTAAAGGTAGGGTCAGGGGTAGCTCATTGGTTAAGGCATTGGACTATGGTTCGGAAGGTCCAAGGTTCAAACCCCTTGACCACCAGGTTGTCCCTGTTGGGCCCTTGAGCAAGGCCCTTAACCCTCAACTGCTCATTTGCTCAATCCACGCCTGCCTGATTGCTTCCTGAATTTCATGTACAGAAATTTGCCACAGAAGTTCGCAATACACTTGAGAATTCCCAAGTTTTAGCCATTTTTGTGCAGAGATGCACATTCCGGCTTCAGAAACAAAAAGTCCTGCCACATATTTGTTCCATCCATTAACTAAAGCAGCAGAATCTGATTAACACAACTTTTCAGCCAGACTAATTAGTGACATCACCTGTTTTGTGCACAGGAAGATCTACAATATAATACATTGCATATGTTGTTTTAATACTATTGGCCACAACCATAAATAAAAAATTAAACCAAACTCAAAAGTGAACACAGGTTTGTTCATGAACAATTTGTTCTTAATGACTGTTCATGGTACAGTATGGTGTACAGATGAGCTTTAGTGATGAGTCTCCTGGGTGACTAAAACTAAAAAGAATTCTAATTAAACTGAAATACCGCAAACTTATATGTGTAATGAAGCTTATTGATTCAGCACAATTAGTCTTGTCTGGCTGTTAATTTGAACTTTCTTCCTTCCTCTTGATAATTAGGCGTGATCTGAAAAGTTTTGACTTTATGTGAATAGAACATTTGGAGTAAAAACAAACTGAGAAAGTATTACTAAGTCAAAATGTTAACGCGAATGAGTTTAAAGTTTGGCAAGTACAAAAAAAAGTTTACTTAACTCTAACTGGAACATACAGTACGTTTACATGAAACATACAGTACTCCAGGCCTGCTAGTTCCAAAATCATTCACACAATTTAATTAAGTAAGTTCATTAATTCATGCTAATTTTATATGTAATATGTAGAGCATTATCTCACCATAGAAAAATGACATTAAATGAGTGATAATTCTTCTATAAAGGTAATGGCGGAAACATCATACCAAAATGTGGAACCTCTGTAGTCTAACTTGGGACCGTGGAGGCCAATGGTGACCAATGTATTCATTTCCATTTGTACAACCGGAGGGTAAGACCTCCGGTCAACATTCACACAGTAAGGCCAATTTGGGGACGCCAATTAGCCTAATCTGCATGTCTCTGGACTGTGGGAGGAAACCGGAGCACCCCACCAAGCACGGAGAGAATATGCAAACTTCTTGCATGGATTTTTCCCCCAGTGTCCCCCTCCCCAGCACTCACAGAGCCCAAACACACATGGTCAAAATTAATGTTTTCTGGGATAATTAGTGTTCCCAAATTGCTTGTGGAGTATGAGTGTGTGTGTGTGTGTGTGTGTGTCTGTGTCTTGCCCAGCAACTGATTGACACCCCAACCAGGATTTCCCACACTTTGTCCCCTGACCTTGCGCATAAACTGTTCAGAACGGGCAGATCCGCAGGCTGCTACCACGCGGAGTTCTGAACAGGCAAAGGCGTGGCCATTTATACACACGGTTGCCTGGCAACACCACCGTCAGGCAATCAGCCTGAATGAGCCGCACCTGGCGGCGTGTTTATATAAGGGTCCACTTCGTGTGATCATATAGGTAGCACCAGTAAGGTATCAGGGCCAAAGAATGAAAGAATGAAAGAAAGACTGACAGACAGACAGAGAGGCAAAGACCCAGTCTCTGTCTCCCTAAAACGTCGGCGAGTGAGAGAGAGAAAGAGAGAGAGCGACACGCCTCAGTTTAGCGTGCGTTCTTAGTTATAGTAGTGCACAGCACAAACATAACTCTCTCTCCATAAATCCTCGGTAAGGACGAAGGCCCCAAGAGGATCTTTAGTTTTTGTTTTAGTTTCCAGAGCCCCGACCGTTCTCACGTAGACGGCAGAGCTCTGTTTATTTTGTGTTTTCAGTTTTCTTTTGCTTTCTTTTAAGTTTCTTAATTAATAAGCCCACACCATCTCCAAATGGGCACTCTGTCATAGGCACTCTCACTAACTCCTATTTCGTTGACCCCCTCTAAAGCCCTGAGTCAGGGCTCTTATCATTAAAACATCTCGTGGTGCGGCTCTCCATACCGCACCACACGTAAAACACTAGGCACTCGGTATGAAAAAACTTTAAGCTATTGTCTTTCCAAAAAAAATTCAAAAACAGTGATGACAACATGTTTTAGACATTAAAATATATTTTTATATAAAAATATATACTTTAATATACTTTTAGCAAAAAAGCTGATTGAGCAGCTTGCTAATTATTGCAAATGAAGATTATAAATTCACATGTTACACCAAAGCTCTAATGAATTCTTTGATTCTGATTGGTCAGAACATTGTTTTTTCTTTTTTAATGAATTGTTCCTCATTGTTCCACAAGTTCCTCTGACAGTAGTTCCAGCAACAATGATTATTAACAGGAAATAATGTTATGGAGCACAGTACTTGCATGGATAAAAATGTACTGTATGTTGATGTGTTTTTTTTTTTTTTTTTGCTGAGAGGCATTAAGATTTAACAAGGCATTTATTTAGTTTCCAGTGCAATTGCTTTATAACAGTTAGAGATTAAGCTGTGTCTTTAAATTTTCAGCCATATGAAAGTTTTTTAGAACTTTCTTGGAAAGTTTTTTAGGACTTTCTTGGTAGTGTGATAACCCATGTTTTCCTATTCTTTACCCTGTCATATTAGCTTTAAAAACGAAAACAGATATATAACACTTTGGATAGTGCTACAAAAAAAAATCTAATAAATAAAAATAAACATTTGGGTATATTTTGGGTATTTGGGTGAATACATTATTCTTTACTTATTACACATCCATGGGCATGAAAGCATTTACCTAGTTACTGTGTTTTAGATTGCATTTGTATTTCACACTCACATGGACTCTAACTAGACTTCCAGCATAATGACGTAAGCCTCAAGTGTTCAGTTACAAAAGGAAACTCCATATCCCAGCAATCAATACAGCCTTTTCACTAATGGCTCAAGGCTCTCCCCCTAAACCCAGTTAGAAACAATGGCATTTGTTCATCTCATAGTGTGTGCTAATGCATATAATCAACTTTATTTATTTATTTATTTTTTACATTTTCAGGCTGAGAAACAAGAGTCAAAGAGCTCAAAGGCAGAAAATCTCAAGATCCCCCCCCCCCCTCCCCTGCCCCCAGATTGTCATGACTCAGTCTTCAGAAATACTGAGGAGATCAAACGAAAGACATAACACCATGATCTTATGGCTGTTTCTTAAAATTATCAAACCAAATCATTTTTCATCACCTCTCCCTTTCCTCATTCCCTCTATCCTGCAGCTGCAATGATGTTAGGCCCAGATGTCTTTTGAGACCGTTTTCTATTTTCATTACTTGCTAATGCAAAACGCTTGTGGAAAAAGGCTTGTCTAAGGGAAATGAAATCAAGTCGAAGCAGGGAGCTCTCGCTGAAATGTGGCACGGTACAAATGAATAGTTTTAGGGACGATGAATCTGCAGTTCTGCACTGATATTTTAGATACAACATGATACGACTTCTATAATGCAGAGATCTGCTTCAGTGTTAACCAAATTGCTTTATCGCACCTTAAGAGTAGCTGATTATACCAGTGACAGTTAATTACTCTCAACATGCTATTTCCTCTGAGTATCACAATCTGGGTAAGGAGACTAAATTACAGCCTAGAATGTTGTCATTACAGATGGGCGTACTCAATTACAATGCTGAATAATCAGCCAGTAATAGGGCACAAAGACAACAGCAATGAAAGTGTCTGCTTTTTTAGAAAAGTTTCAAGTTTAGTCTCAAGTTGAGATACCGATATTCAGTTAGACCTGTGTGTATATGTATGTGTGTATATACAGTGGGGCAAAAAGTATTTAGTCAGCCACCAATTGTGCAAGTTCTCCCACTTAAAAAGATGAGAGAGGCCTG
>JAQMYL010000004.1:8909581-8921126 GCA_030014365.1 Clarias pachynema | reverse complement strand
GGCCTCTCTCATCTTTTTAAGTGGGAGAACTTGAACAATTGGTGGCTGACTAAATACTTTTTTGCCCCACTGTATATAAATAGATATCAAAAGGTCTTGAATAAATTTTATACCAGCAGCTCTGACAGTAGTTCTGGTTGCAAGGCTAATCACAGGTTGGTATTATTGTGCACATTGTACAATATCATAATTTCTATAGTAATGTATAAAAATGAAAAAATAAATGGTATTATTTATTATAAAAGTGTCAGTGCTATATTATTATTTAGTAAGCTTTCTTTTTGTCTTAATACCATCAAGACTTCTAGCTGCTATAAAACATAAAATATTATAATAGTGGTAGGGTTATGTTAAATGCATTAATTAGCATAATAAACAGTTCCAAACTTTATATATTGTAGTAAAATAGACATTACACCATTCAGTCATAATGTTAACATCACTGCAATGTAAACTGAATAACCAAAGCTCATTTATGCCTGTAGGAGCCTGAAGGTCAGCCTGTTTGGTCCGATCCCACAGAAAAGCCAATGCAGCACAACTTGGCAAAAAAAAAGTCTGGCTATGCTAGTCCTCATAGAAAGGCATCAGAACACCCAGTGCTCCACAGCTCGCCGTGCACTAGGTTCAGCAGGAAATAGCCCAAGCCCGCTGACCCGGAATCCCCAGATCCCATTCTGATTGGGCACCCACGGGAAGCACAGGGCAAACAAGCCCGGTTCACAGAGACCCGGCCTTGCAACCCACAGTACCCAATGAATCCGCCGCTGATGTCCTGGTGGCAGACACCACATCACACCCCCAGAGGTCTTATGGCATCATCCCCCGAGGGTCATAAGATGCCCAGTTGGCACAAGGGAAACCTATAAGTTTTTGTATTGTAATGTTATGTCTGATCAGTAATGTGGCACTGTAATGTTAAAAGCTGCACACAGTCATAATTTTTTTGAGTGCACTGTAATCATAAGCTGATACAGTATGATATTTCGTTCTTTGTTAAATACAAAAATGTAATTATTGCTCAAGTTTTGTGAGGAATAAAACTGAAAACAGAATATGCTGTTAAATGAAACTAATAGTATGGGGGGTGATACAGGCATCACACCACTTGTTGTGTAAATTCTTCCTATAGCAGCATGTACCTTTATTCCTATTCATGCTGGTGATCAGGTGTGATCATACTGCTCCTACATTTTTAATAACTAAGCATCAGTTTGACCTTATGTCTGTTGGCCCTTAAATGTGATTTATAGTCCTTTAATGTAATCCTGAGCGTGCTTCTGGCGACTTTTTAAACTTCGACCTCATTCAATGGAAAATGAGTGCAGTTCCATGCCAAGTTGAGATTTCTTTTTACCATCTAACAGTACTGCTTCACAGTAGATGTAGAGTTCCCAGTTCCATCCTGAGACCAGGTTACTGTGTATTGAGTTGTCCCCAGGTTCACCATGTGCTATTTCACAATTACCACAATTATCATCCTGCTACTGTACTGTAGGTGCACTGGTGACTATAATTAACTCGCCTAGAGGGGTGGATAAGTGTAGAAATCTGTAAGTATGATCTTTCCAGCTCTCACTCTATCTTCCTGGCCTAGGTTGGTAGACACCCTGGAGTATTTTTAGGAAACTCAAACAGGGATGGGGAAAACATGTCAAACTCTGGACAGACAGTGACTAAAGCACAAGATTGAATCTTGGCCTCTGAGCTGTGAGGCATCAATGCTATACCTTCTGGGCTGATGATAATCCTAATGGAGTTTATACAGTAGATCACTGCTCAGTGACGCAGAAGATCTACGCAGTTCAATAAACTGTCCTAGTCAGCAATCAGTGTGAAAAGTAGTGTGTATGGGTTTAATAGTATAAACATTCAGGTTCGAGGTTGACCTACTAAACAGATATGCTCTTTTACAATTTGGGATACCTGTGTATGCGTGCTATCCCACCCAGCACGTTCCTTTTAGTTTTTTTGTAGTGGTGGTCAAAGCATTGGGCTTATTTTCATTTTTTCAGCATTATGGATGTTGGGGCAACTTTGGTATCGGGTTGTTTTTAAAAGTTATACTTACTTTGATGAAATGACGTCAGAACTACGTGGACTATATGACAGGCGGGATAAGATTGAATAAATGCTCCAAACACAATGTTGCAGAAATGAATTCACAACAATATTACAACCAAACCAATGGCCTGAGCAGTATCTGTACTGCAGTTGCTGCACTGAGAACACTGGATGCTTACCACTGGACCACTAGGAAACTCGCTGATGCTAGTATTGTACATGCATGTTCTTAACAACATGCACCACAAAAAATATCGGACGATAGCAATTCACTGAAATGTTATACTGTAAAGGAGGCAAAATGGTAAAAAAAAAATAAAAAAAACATGTTGAACTTCTGTGCACAACGGTAATATTTCTGAAAGAAAATTAACCAAATAAATAACAACACAATACAAAGAGATGTGTGACATGAGATACTGTACACACACCTTTGCGTCCCACCCTTTGATCGGAATTCTAAGCCTTAAGAATCTTAAGGGGTCATGTACTGTATAAGGCCAGATTCAGGTGATAATGGACATAATGCTCCGAATAAAATTAACATTCAATAAAAATGTTGCTGTGTTGAGATTGTATTTGCAATGTTTGGGTCATTCGTTCACGTTATCCCTTTCAAACCGTGTTCCGAATTTGGATGTCATCGCAGCGTCGTTTCAGCCATATTGCATCAGTCATCCAATGTTAGGGTTCCTGCTGGGTGTTCATTGTGTTGATGGTTATATGAAATATATATGATAATCATTTTACAACACGGGTAAAGTTTTGCTTTGTGGCTTAAAAAAAAAAAGGAACATTTTCTTCCAACTGGTCATGAAGAATTTATTAATTTTTACGAGGCAATAAATAACCAAAGCAAGGGAGAGAAAATAATCCTGTTTGGGGATAGTCTTATCCCAGGGATTTTATTTGTAGCTCATATAATCTCTTACATAGACGTTTAAAATGTATGCTGCATCAGTCTTTAAATATAATAAGCTCTCAAACCCCAACCTTTAGAATTAATGAGCAAATTCCTCTGTGCCGACTGCACTGGCATGATGCATACAGATGCCTCGTTTTCACAAACACCACATGCTGATTTTTTTATACACTTAGTGGTATGTTGTCTTTATGGACCTCTACTAAATAAGTCAAAGAAGAAGAAAAAACAGCTCTATGACTCATGTTCCTCTGAAGATCCAGCTTTGGACAGTTTGTATTTCCATTATTACTGTACTGATGTTTGTTTTTATTTTTTATTAACTCTGTATGGCTTATTTCTTTAATCTCTATTTCAGTTATGTTATTTTGGAATTCAGTACATGATTAAAAATAAGTTGATCCTTCCTGCTTCTCCTGGGGTGCTTTTGTTTAACTTGGCACTTAATTTAGGAGTCGTGGATAAATTTTGTATAACCAGAAGTCAAAAATGCCGTTTATATCCCACAGTGGGGCAGACAGTGAACCTAGCGGTAGAACCCTGGTAGGCAGTAAGTGAAGACACTGGAGGCACGCTTCAGAGGCTCAGAGAAGTTTATTACATTTGGTTTACTTGAGTAATTTTCTGTGTGATTCTATTTTCCTACTTAATCATTATTAACCATAAAAACCCACAATGTTAAGAAGTTACTATCAACTTTTCTATTGTGTTAGCCCTCATTTGTGGGTCAGTAGATCCACACTGCAACACAAACAGCCTGGAAGTACATTAACCAATCCTAAACCACCTACAGGAGTAACCACTCACGAATTACCCGATCGTTCTCTGCTAGTCCCTGTGGCTAACTTGTTAATGCATTTTTATGTCAGTGCCTGGTAAGTATGTTTGATGAGCTGTTTTCAAGCCTAGGAACGGTCGAAACAACTGATCGCTAGTGCACTAGGAGACTGCACTCTGGACTTTGCCTAAAGAACACTTTGATTTAGCTACACTGAGTAAGATGATGGTTCACCTTGTCTCATGGCTTACTGTTCCAACTTTTATGATTATACAGTATGTAAGGGATTGTTCTGATCAATAGAAAAGGCTGGCTGCCTTATTGATATATACAATTATCCTTTCAAAGAGCTGGACCACTGTAATTAGCTCACCTTTATGGAGCAAGTGCTTCCATTGAGACCATTTTATATAAAATTTATAGGAGTTCCTGTATCCAAAGAGCGTACATAAATTTTTTTTTTTTTAAAGTAGTGCCCTTTTTTTTTGCAAACCTACGAGCCAAAAGTCATATATGGAAGGGTGCAATTGATCCAGTTTTTAATGTGAACACAAACCAGCAAATATGATCTCCCCAAAAACAAGCTCAGAATGTGAAACCGTGAATGTACAGTAAATAGTACAACAGCATATGTTTTAAGAACTATTCTCATTCTTGTTTTTGGAGTATGACCTTGGTAGCAAAGAATCCTAAATCGATGTATTAATCACGTCCATCAGTTCTCCCTGGTGTATACTGCAAAATGGCATTTTATGCTTTATAACTGAAAATCTATTCAAATGCTCAAATCTATAAATCCTAACTGACCATTATTCACTGACATTGTGCTGTCCTTGAAATCATGGTGCTGAAATGTGACAAATGTAACTTTCAGTGGAATAATTAGTGCAGACTGACAGCTTTAAACAATACGGCTAGCTTTTCCCTTTCACTTTATTGACAGCTCGTTTTGTGAACTTCCTTTGATTTTGGAAAAATCCCTCAGCAGCAGTGTTTAGGCCTCTTCCCTCAGAGACCGAGAGAGAGAAAAAAATCCCTAGCATTAATTGGTTTCCAATGAATTTACACAAGGCTTATGCAAACAAAAGATGCGGGCATGTGCATGCATAAAGATAGAGTGTATTCTAACCTTTTGCTTTCACTATTTGGCTGTAATAGAAAAGGCGGCTTTATCAGCACCGAACTTTTTTCTAGTAGTTTGATAGACGGCTACAAATGAGTTCTGTGTACATGTTGCAGGCTTTTAAGTTTGGCTGATGCCACTTGAGAGTCTGTTGAAATGCATTGTGGGAATAGTTATAATAAGGCATGGGGCAATTTCACGCTCTTCATGAAAGTCGAGTTTGAGCCTGTCATCCAAATAAGAACAAGAACAGAAGTGACCAGACGCTACAGTATGTAAGGCCAGTGCCACATATTCTGGCTGAGGGTTCTGCACACTTTTCAGAAAATGATTGTATATGCTTTAACACCGCTCTTTCTGTCTCAGCTCTTAGTCTCTCTCTTGTCTGCCACCTTGATTTCTACCTTAGAGTGGTTTTCACTTTTGTGTCTTTTTACCAAGACTTAAAAAAAAAAAACTCTCACCCTTTGGCTCATTGATTTTGCACTCATCAATGTGTCACTCTCCAAAAAAAAGAAGAGGGAAAAAAAAACATGGTTGCTTTCGTTTATTTGGTCTTTATTTTTTCCATTCGGGTTCTGCCGTCACATGACAGCTCATCCATTATGGCAGTATCGTCTGTTTGGATGAAGAACAGCATGTCAGCGGTGCTAGTAATAAGGACATTAAACATCTCAGCTTGATGTTAGCTTTACTTTGAGACCGACCTTCCACTCTGGCGATCGAGGTACAGTATGCATCTCTATTCTCTAACTCGGGGATCTAAAAACACATTTTATATGACTGAATAATATGATCACTGTTTTAGACCTCATAGGTTTTATGATTAAAATCAGGGGTGACAATATGATCAGTGCAGAAATGTTGTTATTATTATTATTTGTTATTTGGGCTAACTGTGACATCGCTCAAAAGTTTGGGGTCACTTTCAAACTCCATGGTCGTTCCTGATTTTTATTTCTTTCTACAGTGTAAAGCAATGCTGAAGGCGTCCAAAATATGCAGTAATCTCCTTTGAACAGTTTATATTGAGATGTGTCTGCTACTTATGATCGGTAAAGCTTTCATAGTGTCTCTAATTTGAGATGCTGTTAATTGGTAATTTTTTAGGCTGGTATAGTAACTCTAAATGAACTTCTCCTCTGCTGCAAAGGTAAGTTTTGGTCTTGTTTTCCTGGGATGGTCTTCATGAGAGCCAGTTTCATTATGGTGCTTGATAGGTTTTATAAATGCACTTGACAATACTGTTCTTGCAAGAACTATTCCAGAAAGACTGACCTCCGCGTCTTAAAATAACAACTGACTGTTGTTGCTGTTGTTACATAATTACCTATTTCCATATGTACTTCCACTCTCTATCCTGCCCACGCTCAATATCCCAACATTGTTCAGATTCGATTTCGGCCAATCTGAGGTTAGGGGAGGGTCAAGACCAGAGAAACAGAAGGGGAGCTGGACGGGGGGGCTTTGGGGAGGGGGGTACAGTTGTTAATAATTGGCGTCTTTCTGTCGTCCCAAAATAAGCATGTATCAAATTCCCATGGAGAAAATCACGATTCACATTTTAGCAAAAATCACACAGCCCTATAGCATACGACGTAATAGTTAAATACCAGATGTGAATTCGGAAGAATTACAGTATTGCAAAGTATGCAAAAAAAAACAGGCGAACAAACGACTACTTAATTAATTACATACAAACTAATAATGCATCAACGTCTAAATCCATTCGTATTTAGTAATCACAACTGCCTTATGCATATGTTAATAAGTTAATCAGTTGGATTTTATGAGCAGCTGGGGTGAGGTGGCCTATTTGTGCTGAAGTGGGGTGAAATAAATAGTGCAGATCCACAAAACTGGGTTGTAAGAAATGGGACAGACGAGAGGCTTGACATTACCAAAATTCTGGATCAACATGGATTTAAAATACTAATTCTACATTTCATACACCCTATTCCGCTGCACTTAAGCGTTCATTTCTGAGCATGAAAATAGTAACGGAGTTGCACTTCTGTGTTTCTCTCTAAAGGTTTAATCAGAGTGGAAATTATTATTATTATTATTATTATTATTAGCATAATTAAATCTATCCGTCTAGGAACCTTTACAGTCCTACTAGGAACTGTGGAGGCCAATGGGGACCATTGAAAGTCAATTCTCATTTGTACGACTGTGGGTAGGACTTCCGGTCTATATTCACGTGCGCATTCACAAATTACAGGCAAAATGGAAACGCCAGTTAGCTTAATCTGCATGTCTTTGGACTGTGGGAGGAAAACAGAGAATCCAGAGGAAACCCACCAAGCAAGGAGAGAACAAGCAAACTCCATGCACACAGACTCAACATGGAAATCAAACCAAGGATCTGGAGGTGCAAGGCGACAGTGCTAACCACTACGCCACCGTGCTATTATTATACTATAATAATATATTACTATAATAATGTATTATTAATAATACTATTATAATAATATATTTCTTTAATAATCCATAATCTAGATGAGTGGCTGCACAAGTGCTGAAGCAAGCAAAGTCTATACTGTATGGAATGGCTTTAAACATAATACACTCATTCGATCAGACTCGTAAAAACAAAAATAACAACAACAACAACAAAAAAAGATGATAATAATAATCATGCCAGTTTGCAGAGTTCTTCTCATGCTATGCAGTATTGTTGTCTCTGTGGCTATTAGACTGCCAGAGAATACGCACCCCTGGGTCTACTTTGGTAAAAAAAAATTATACAATATGCTGCCGTTAGCAAAGATGTTTAAAATTTAAATTCATGAACTCCATTTAATTTGAAAGTGCATGTTAGGCAAAATTTTGCTAAATTGCTAAAATTAACTGGGTATAATTAACTAAGCTAGCTTGTTCTCTTGTGTCAGCTTAGACTAGCATCAATTCCAGTATCAGCAAGTTGAACATTTACTTTTTTACTTTCAATACATACTGTATGTACAATTCAAATTCGTATTTTTGGTGAGATACCCTTACTTTTCAATAAGTACATTTTTAATGCATGATCTTAATGCATTATTTTGTTTAATTGCAATTACTAGTGAAGTGAGTATAAAATGGTGTTTACAGCAGGGACCGCATGCCCCTTACACACTCATTTACTTAACACCAAATACAGACCAGCTTGAAGAGTCAGAAAAAGAGCTGCTAGAGGTTCTGAGGTTGGAGTAGTGTTGTCTGTCCTGTCACTGGATAGAGGCTGATCTTCTTGGCTCACTGGAGTGTAACTTTCTGACAGTTTGAGGCCATGCGTTATCCTGCCCTGTCCGCTGTCTCTGCCAGGTTGCTCCCAACCACATGCTTCGTCTATAAGAGGATCTCTGACATACCAGTGAATTGGTCTCTCCTAGAAAAATTAAGATGACCTAGTGTGGGGCTGCACTTACTGACTGTTGAGGAGCGAAGCCTAGTTTTATTTAGAACCACAAGATTCAAACTTAATATCACAAAACTGCAGACATACAAATGGCTTTTTGTTATTTTCATGTATGTTTTAATCAGTTTATGATCTAGCAAATACAAATTAATGCATAAAGCTGCATTGGGGTGGCTCTGGTCCCCCGGGGTCTGGCTCCACTGGTTGTTTGCTGTGGTGTCTGGCACCAGGATATTAGCAGCGGATCCTTTGTGTCCTGTGGGTTGTCCAGTGCATCCAATGGATGCTTGATCGGATAGGGACCTGGGGAGTTTGGAGGCCAGATAAACAACCTTGAACTCTTTGCCTGCTAAGTCCTGTGTATGGCAGGCTGTGATGCCTGATGCCAGAGTGTTCTGATACCTTTCTGTTGTGACCAGTGTTGACTTCTTTCAGCGGTTTGTGCTGCGTTTTTTTTGTGAGATAGGGCCAGGTGGACTAGCATTTGGTCCCCATGCGCATATAAATATATATAAATATAAAATATAAAAATATATAAAGTGATCAGCAATAACATTATTATTAATGTCAAATACAATAAAATTGATTATCTTATTAAGTGATACCGCTGTCAAGGGGTGGGATGTGTTAAGCAACAAGTGATCAGTCAGTCTTGAAGTTGATGTATTGGAAGCAGAAAAAAATGGCAAGTATAAGGATTTGAGTAACTCTACAGTAGATAATGGTGTCAGAGCATGTCCAATACAGTAGGTCTTGTGGGTTGTTCCCAGTATGCAGTGGGCAGCACTAACCAAAAGTTACCCAAGGAAGGACAACCAGTGAACCAGCGGCAGGGTCATGGGTGGCAAATGATCATTGTTTGTTTGTAGAAGTGAAGGCTAACCCATCTGGTTAGATCCCACAGAAGAGCACGAATTGCCAAAAACATTCATACTAGCTACTGTATTATACAAACTGAATCAGTTTGTTGTGTATGAGACTGGTCAGGGAGCCCATGCTGACCTGTGTACACCGCCAAAAGGGCGTACAATGGGCTGCTGAGCATAAGAACTGGACCACGGAACAACAGAAGGCGGTGACATGGTCTGATGAATCATGTGGATGGGCAGGTGCATGTGCATCACTTTCCTTGGGATGAGATAGCACCAAGCTGCACTATGATTAGAAGCTGACCTGCCAGAGGCAGTGTGATGGTCTGGGAAATATTCAGCTGGAAAAACTTGGCTCCTGCCAGTCATTGGGATGTTACTTACTGTAGACACGCACCACCTACCTAAACATTACCACAGGCCAAGTACAATGATATTCCCTGTTGAAGTGGCCTCTTTAATCAGGATAAACTGCCTTGATGTACTACAGAAAAGTGTTTAGGAATTGTTTGAGGAACAAAGAGGTATTAACTTTACTTCAGATTCCCCAGATCTCAATTTGATTGACAAACTGTGGAATGTGCCGGACAAACACGACTAATCCATGGAGGCTCTACATCGCAACTTACAGGACTTAAAGGATTTGCTACTAATGTCTTAGTGCCAGAAACCACAGCACACCTTCAGAGTACATGGATCAATGAGTCAGAGCTGTTTTGGTGGTGTGAGGGGAACCTACACAATATTAGTCAGGCGGTTTTACTGAATTATTTGTCACATGTACCTTACAGCCCACTGAAATGATTTTCTCACATATGCCAGCTAGGGCCAGAGTGCAGGGCCAGTCAGGATACAGCGCAGACAGGGTTAAGAGTCTTGCTCAGGGGTGGCTTGAACCCCCCTACTTTCTGATCAGTAACCCAGTAACCCAGTAACCCACAGTCTTAAAAAAACTGAGCCACTACAGGTCCATTATGGCTAGCTGGTGTACAGTATATACATATGCATATGGAATATCCTTCAGGATCAATAAAGTATCTATCCATCCATCTATCCATACATACATACATGCATGCATACATACATACGTGCTTTATGACACATGAAAGGGTCTTTGTTTTGTGCTGGTTAAACCACCAAATCTTTTAATAACTGTTTGGGATCTCTTTTAAAATGCTTTTGCTGAGGAAAAAATGGGTTAGTAAGGCATATTTGGGACTTGAGACTTGTGTCCTATTTAGAAGGAACAACAAATGGCTGTTTCTTGGTTGGGTTGAATCTACTGGGAAATCACTACCAGACTATATTCAACACACACAGTGATTCTCTCAGCTCCTTACCTTTTCTTCTTTTTTTTTGATATTAAGTATTGAGTACTTCCACAAGCAGGGCAGAGATGACATCATTTAATGGATAAAAAGGGAATTTGCGGTTGTACATTTGTTTTAGTCTAAATAAAAGCTGCTGCTTTGATTCATCTAATACAATAGCTTCCTTTTTCGAACAAATCAGGCTGTGCAAGGTTTTCTACAAGGCTTTCAATGTTTATGTGTAATCAGTCAGTAATCAGTGATAAATCCTCAAAAAAAATATATAAATGATATAGCTTTATACCTATCCATAATTGTAAAGCATTTATTACTTTTTACCTTTCTCATTCAATTGTTTATGCTTTAGAATGAGATATAACACTCGACTGTAAAATTGCTGAATACTCACGTAAGGAGTGCCACTCGTCCTGCCGTATGGTCTTGGTGATGTTGTAGGACAGATTTTTGGGTATCGTGGCTGAGGAATAGTGGTACTTGATATAGGAGCATCGTGCAATGGAACCTACAGTAGGAAGAAAAAAAGAGAGGCAGGTTTGAGATCACCTGAGAGTCAGGGTCAACCACACTGTGCTGGTTATATTCAGTATAAATAACAGAGGCATTATGGGTACGTTCATACAATCAGTGTTTCCACAATATAAAGAAATGATTTATATCTTTATAGATATACAGTAGGACATTTTTCCAGTGCTTATATACTAATATATATTTCCTATGGTTATACTAATACAGTATGTACTATATATTAGAATGTACCAATATACTAATACATATGAAATAAACTTTTACTGTAAGTGTAAGCCATTTATAGCATCTATTTTGACAAGTGCTTCGGCTATGGCAGGGGTTTCATCATACTTTGCTGTGTTTAAAGTTCGGTCACGGTGTGAAGTTAATACCAAACCTGAGTGCATGGTGACTTAAAATCAGAGGTGTAAAGGATACCTGAAAACCATACTTAAGTAAAAGTACAGATAACTTACTGTAAAAATTACTCCATTACAAGTTACAAGTCACCAATTCCAATAAGACTTGAGTAAAAGTCTTAAAGTATC
>JAQMYL010000004.1:8857463-8895298 GCA_030014365.1 Clarias pachynema | reverse complement strand
TTGGTTTACGAGTGTTTTGGAATACGAGCCCACTTCCGGAACGAATTATGCTCGTAATCCGAGGTTCCACTGTAGTTTAAAAAACAAATTGGCCATGATCTGCTTGTTTTGTGTTCCAAGGTCTTCTGGTCTTCTTTAGTCTCCAATATAGTGCACAATCAGACTAGCTTGGAAATATTTGTGTTTGTCTAAAACCATCCAATCAGGATTTACTTCCTTAACAACTTAACTTGACACTAGTCAGCACTTCCGACATCTCAATATATTTCAAAAAGCAGCAATACAGTACTGTAGGTCTAAAAATTTTCAACACCCAGTAAACTGGCTATCTTTTCAAGTCTTAGTATACTGAAGTGTACGTGCAGATATACAGTAGTAATAAGCTGCACACGTTTACTATTTTGTACTAAGTATATTAAAGTTGCAAATACATTGCACAAAAGCACTAAATCACTCAATCACTCATCGTCTATGCTGCTTTATCCTGTATTTAGGGACATGAGGGTCCTGGAGCCTATCCCAGGAGGTTTAGGGTACGAGGTGGAGTACACCCTGGACAGGGTGCCAATCCATCGCAGGACACACACATACACACACTGTGGGCTATTTGGGAATTCCAATTAGCCTAATCTGCAGGTCTTTGGACTGTGGGAGGAAACCGGATTACGCAGAGGAAACCCACCAAGCACCGGGAGAACATGCAAACTCCATGCAAACTGGTAAAAATGAAATGTTATACTTTTTACAAATAAAACCTTTTTTTTTAGTAATTTGTTCTCTAGAGAGAGAGAGAGAGAGATATCATTACCTCTCCAGCTCAAGAATCTCGGAGAAATAATACACTATATCACGCCAGTCTACTGACTAATGGAGCCAGTGACATGCCCTGACCTTCACTTACAGTATTCCTTAATATGTTCTTTAGACCATCACAGTTACAACATCAATAAACTGCCTAAGCTACACATTCAATAAAACAGAACATTTTCTTTCAGCAATACTCTTTTTGGTCAATTGGGAAAAAACGCTCATGCTACAGAATTTCCTGAATTGAAAGTTGTTTCTTTTTTTGACACGTGTCTTAACCACAAGTCTATAGCTAAATAGCTTATAGAAAAAAAAAGCAGAATATGTAGAATGTGATAAATATGTAGATAGTTGGACAACTCATACTTGAGCTGATTACAAACTGACCTGATTAGGGTAATACAGTATACTGTACATTTCAAGTCCATGTGATAGTGCATGATTCAGTAGAATTGTGTGATCACACTTGGCTGGCAAGGTTTTAAACATGTTTAGATTCTGTGTTCATCAAACTAGTTCTTACCCAATATGGAATAGATTCACAGAAAGAATTAACTTTGTTCAAAAATATGTATGGTTTCTTTAAGTTCTGGTATATTCTATCAAAGTATGATAATGGAAGAAAAATAATTATAGCCATAAACTAATGTTTTGTCATTTTTACTTGTCACATCACTTTAATGAACCAAACTCTACTGCAGCTCCAAAAGAATAAAAAATCTGAATGATACGCATTAGCCTATTTCTGTAGGGGTAGAACTTGGGTGAAGCCAGTCATATCAACGAGAAATATTTATATCTGGGATTAAGGCTTTTCCAAACCTTAATCAAAAAGTGGTATTCCTATCAACCTTTCCACACATCACAACTATTACTATTACTGTACTACTACAACTGTACTATTAATTATTTTACTTAAAAAAAAAATAATTATTATTAAAATTAAATAATTATTTTACTTTTATTATTAATTAATCCAAGCCGTATGCTTTTAACTTGCTTTCTTATTCCTAATCCAAAGAACTCATTATTAAATTGGAAATACCGAAATCTCATCATAGACAAAAATATATATAGTTTTTTCAGGAACTAAAGAAAGAAATGTATTGGGAAAAACATTAAAACATTATTTTTATTAAAACAATTTAGTTAAATTTTTTGTTTAAAACCATTAATAAACTGTGATAACACTTAAAAACCTCATATTGAGGTCTTTACTGTATGTCTAATACAATACAAGCTTGTTTCCCATTCCTTTAATTCCCAGCTTCTTCTGAGAACAGAGGATCAATGGCAAATGTATTTCCCGAGTCAGACGCCCTTTCTCACTTTAAAGCCGTATCTCTTATTGACGACTTACTGTCTACTTGTGCATTGTTTCCCACTCACCATAATGCATCTTCATATCCACAACACAGTGTGAGTTCACAAATAATTTTCAGCACAACATTATTGCATATGTGTACAGTACATAAGATTAAATATAGATGTTCTGTCCGTTATATGAACTTTATATGAACATTTGTAATAATGTATTATTAACTTGGGGAAAACATTCAGAGCATCCCAGAAACCCTGGACTTAAAAAAGAACTCTTTTGGCAATGTTATTTGAGGTCATGGTAATGCAGCTCTGTATTTTAGGAATGCTGCTGTAGCTTTACAGGTGAAAAAGTTAGTATATTGAAAAAAGCTTTTCAAAATATGACAAAAACTAAATCTATTTATGCACAGCTACTTACAGACACTTGTAAACATAGACGTGTTTTTCACACAATATCATGCAGCGAATTCAACCACCTAGTGTCACCCCCACGACATCTAATGCCACCTGCGTATCGCATAGGGGTGGCTATAAATAATGAACTTTAAATAAATAATAAACATTATTTAAGTCAATTTCCTTTTTGACAGTGATAAATTTTACAACATCTTCTTAACAAAACACTGTCTTTCCTGCACTGCCTCGTTATCACTTCCACTGTCATATATTTTTAGCCTTCTCAAATTAAGGCTCCATGGCACATCTAATAAGATAGCTTGGTTGTACCAATACACATTTACCCATAGTTAATAGCCATACAGGGATGCACTGGACAGCCAGGGTAGAGAAATCTTGTCTACACACTCTGTAAAAGCACATTCTAGAGAAGGAGTCAATTTATGTCAAATGCTGGAAAGCTAAAATGCGTTAAAATGACAGACAGGACTGTCAATGATGTCCATTAAAAACTCCAAATAGGTAACATTGATTCGAATGCAGAAATTTTTTTATTGATCAGCATAAAGCTAGGACAGAAATGTCGATAATGTGCATAAACTGAAATGCATAAATGTATACCAACCCTTAATAATTAAGCATTGAAGCACTGTTGATACAACACTTAATGTCAGGGTCATGACAGTGATCATAATGATGAATGGCCCAACATGAGTCAGAGAGTCAGAGATACTGTTACCACTCTGATTATTTGCTGCAAAACTGTTTTAGTTCTCTTTAACCACAGCAAATCAACAATGCAAATTCATTGTTCATCAAAAAGCAAACTTTTTCCATTTATGGTTACGTTTCATGTTGTTGAAAGCCAGTAAGTTAGTTCCTGATATCACTCAGACATACAGTAGCAGCTAGAAATCTATCCTTGATTCAATGTCAAAATGCAGCCTGTCATGCTACTGAAAAAACAACGAGCCCCCTGTAGATCATATAGTCATATACTGTACCTCTGATTGTTATAAAATGCTGACACTGGAGACTCCTTCCAAAAATGCTAAATAAACATCTTTTCACAGACAATGTCATCATATCCACCATTTTAACCCATTCATGTAAAAAGTACCGGGACAAGCACATTAATATGAACTTGTTACATTGTTACATTAAACATTAATATAAACTTGTTACATTGTTACATTAGACAAGTACATTAATATGAACGTGTGATTTGCTTTATAGGCAGCTCTTCAGTCAGAGCTGTTGTGATAGAAAATGAATCAACACCAATCATAATCAAGAATTCAACATCGCTCGGGTTTAAAGGACAAATAATAGATGTAGACATTTCAATCAACAAGAAGATATTAAATATTAAAGCATCTCCCCATTCCTGCATATCAACAACCCATGTACAGAAAGCAAAATTAGAAATCGTGGGAAGCTCTAATATAGAATCATAAATATTTAATAGGCAAAGACCCATACCAGGGAACTAATTCAACATGAGTGTGGTAACTCTTTACAATAAGGCTTCCTTAATGTAAAGCAAAAACATCAGGATTAATAAGTGTAATAACTAGAATTATTTTAAATGTTAACCAAATACACTTGCACTTATATTTATTCAAAACGTTACAAAAAATAAGTCCATGTATAAAGTAAATAACAAAGATTTCGCGGACGCATGTTTTAATTATAGTAAATTTTGATAATTCCGGACATGCTTCAGGTATAAATATTAAAATAAGCTTCAGTCTAAGTACTTAAATATGTCTTGTGACAAACACAAACATGTCCATAGGATTATATTCATTATTGTTACTATTATTCATTACTTGTATATACTGTAATTAAAATGTATATAATTTTTTGTGTTCTTTGCTTTGTTTATCAGAAGTTAGCATTAGTACTGTACCTGTTGTTGATGGGAAAATATAGTTAATAGGTTAAAGCTAAAAGCTAAAAGTAATAATGTTTGTTGAGGACTTTACTTTAATGTGATACATTACCATTATTATCATGACAAAACTTGCATGACTTCTTTAAATGTTCTAGTTTTAACCTTTTAAACCTCTTCTAAGTAGTCTTAGTACCTGAATTTAAGATAAATTAAAATACAACCCAACTGAATTTAAATATTTAAAAAATCCAACTATATTCTAAATAATATTCCTTTTTTTTTTTCTTTTTTCTTTTTTTAAAAACTTTTTTTCAGGTTCGGAGGAACCAGGTTTTAACATTTATCTGTGGTTGCTTAAGATTAATGAAAATGTTAATTGTGTTAAATCCAATTTTTTTTTCCTTGGAAATAAATCTCATATGGTCAGCTGATGTTTTTAGACTAATGCACCAAGAAGAACATAAAGAAAGGTCATCATTATGTTTTACAGTAGAGATGTAGTTTATAAATGCTGAGCTATCATTATCATCAGATGATAACGACTTTGTTCCACATGGCTCAGTGACCGTATTATCAGCCATATTATCCCTATCATTGGAGCTTAAGTGGACATTTAAAGGTTTTGACATTCAACAATATTCTAAAAAGTACATGCCATTAGAAAGTTTCACTCTGCTAGTTTTTTTTTGTTTTTGTGTGTGTTAAAAATAGACAAATTTATTTCGGGTTCTGTCTTTATGCGGAGATCTCTATCCTGACGGAACGTCAGATGCAAAATCAAAATGTCGGTTGATTCCGAGCTTCAGTTCAGTCTTCAGAGCTTTGGTATTTAAGAGACTGGTTTCTGTGGGTAAGACTGATGCTACGGCTGTCAGCTTTTTCTGATATGTGCCTGAAAAATCCCTGAGATGATTGTCTGTATATCATTTCACTGGGAGCAGGCTCATATCTGTAGCTAAGTAGATAGAGAAGGATCACAGGAAGTGAAAACTAAATGCGCTTTCATCTCAGCAGGTTGTAATATCCTCCAAAACTTCCCATGCAGTCTAAAAGAAATGAGCAGACCCAAGGAGACTGATTTTCTCTAAAACATACCAAGCTTTACCTTTAGGCAGAAACAACCTTTTCTATTACCAACATCTGGCTCTATAAAGGAACTTGCCACAAGTATGTATTAAATTGTTTATAAAATGTATATATTTACTGTATAGTTCACAAGGCCTGTACATATGTCAAAAATCTGTAAAATAAACATCATACAAAATCATTGATGTGGCTGCACAATAATATTGTGCTCAACCATTTGGTAGAGCACATTTTGAATCACTATATATCTTGTATTAAAATTTGTTAAAAGTATCCCTACCACTGGTATGCTGCTAAAATAATCTACTAGATGATGCTGTGTTTTTAAATAAAATGGCTTTGTAATTCCTTTGAAGCTTATCACTAATGCCCAAACCATTTAAAATCTAAAAATTGTACACACCAACCTGTAAATGCACAATAATAACTTTTTTGCATAAACTATTTTATCTTTGCTGCAACTTACAAGCAATATTTACTGTTTACTGTTTCTCCTCCCACTACCCCTACTCATTACCATGAAGTATTAAAACGTGTCATGTTGTCGCGTTGTCACTTTGTCTCTTTTGTACAGAACTTGGATTAGTTTTTCTGTTAACTTAAAAATGTCAATCTGTCTTGTCTCAGCTAGTCAGCTAATTAGGGTTCTTAGTTAGCTAGTTAGTTTTTGTTAATTTATGCTGTTAATTTATGCTGTATGTAGCACCTTGGTCCTGGAGGAACCAATGTTTCGTTTCACTGTGTACTAAACTGCATATGGTTGAAATGACAATATGAGCCTACTTGAATTTGAACTTGAACTTGATTTGTGCTGGTGCACAACCGCATTTCATGTGACTCTTTCTAGCCATTTCTAAACATATTGACACTTAAACCATGAAGCGACTTCTCAACCATTTGGAAGAGGCCTATACTGAAAAAAAAATACAAAAGAAACATTAATTCTCGTCATTATTGCCCCAAAGTGATAAAATATCCAAATAACAACATTCATTGAAGTTTTTCCTTAGCGAGTTAAAGGGACGATAACGGGTTACGCCATTATATGATTTAATTATCTGTTTTATGGCAATGGAATATTCAACTCGTTGCAACTGTTGTATTTTAAAATGAGTGACACAAAGCAATCCTACAAATTAGACCATTGTGGCCACAGAAAGCTCAACAAGGTGAGAATATTATTTCAGTGTTGAAAAATGAAAACTTACTAAAGTCACTGATGCTGTGACATTGATATATAATTAGCAAGCATAAACCTCAAGTTAATAAGCATGTTCATCCCTGTTCCTGACAAAAAATGAACTAGTGGAAATGTACGATGTATGATGTTGCTGCAATATATTAAGCCTTAGGTTTAACATACTCTGTTTATGGAAGAAATTCTGGGATCTCATGGACACAACATGATGATTTGTGGTTAACTTCATTTGTGGTATTAAGAATATTAACTCCTGGACTCGATATATTTGGTTGTGGTCATGCTCTTTTACACCTCACAGGCTGGAACATATTTAATCAAAAATATTTCATTAAATGTATTTGCAGTAACCACACTTTTCACCCGTGCAAAATTGTTTAAATAAAAACTGTTGACCAAGTCAATTCGGGTTCCTATGATCAGGAACAGTCTCCAGTCTCCATGTCTCCATAATGAACTTCAGACTGTGTCACATGAACTCAGACAACCGATCCACATCTCTGCAGTAATCCTTGAAATACTTACATAAATTCCAGGATTTCTTAGTATCTAAAACATGCCCTTTTTGCTTGAGTGACTGTGTGCACTGGAGCCAGCATGCACTCCACAAGTTTGTGCAAACCCTCATGATTCATTTTAGATCAAATCCATCAGAGTGTCCTCTGAACACGTTTCAGTAGATGAGATTAGGCACGAGGAAAATCTGACCTTTTGTACAAAGCAGTTAACAGGGGCGATATCACACATTTGCTTTGATTTAAATAGCGACTTTTCAGCAGAAATAGTTCAGAATCTGGAATTCAATAGGACTTTTGGAACCCACTCTACACCCACTCCCAATTTGAACTCTTAATGCTTTCCTGTATATTTATGAAGCGTTTCTCTAGACCATGTTTTGTGACATTAATGGAGTCTTTTGTCTCTATGTTATGCTTATATGGTTATTGATCCTGTTTCAGATGTACTACTCTTTTTTGAACTCGCTTAGTTCAATTTGCATGTTTCCCTAAGTAACACAAAATGGCTTGAAAACCTGTCCATACCTTTATGTATGTTTCATCTTATACACTATGGCACTATAGTGGTGCAACTGGTTCTACATGTTCCAAAGGATGTGCATTTGTATTGGCTTTCTCTGACATGCCGACAGGTGGACTGGTTACTCCTAATAGCTGCTAGTTGTGAATGAGCGTGTGAAAAGTGCCCAGGCATCGCATCCAGGGTGTGTTCTGCCTTGCCTTCAGTGTTCCTGGGTTGAATTAATGAATTTTCCCATATCACATGGGTTGATCCTTTGCTTGATCTATATACTGTAATTATCAACTGTGAATATTTTCGGTTGTCTTGGATTTACCTGTATGCAAATAATGGGGTTTCATTTAATTTTCTTTCTATATCTAAGACAAAGACTTAGTCTTTGTCTTTCACAGTACTATATACAGTACATACGTACATACAGTAGGTAAACTTACTTTAAAGTCTATTTTTGCTCCCACTTGGCTCTAACCTCAATACGAGATCATTCTGCTTCATAAATGATGCATGATTCAGTTTGCTACTGTAACGGCCTTATGTTGTTCAACCTATACCAACATTGTAGGAGTAATGCAAGTGTTATTTTTGTATACTGGAAGTCTCCCAGCTCACGGTGAGAAGATGAGATGATGAATGAGATGGACCTACTCCAGTTTGTACTAATATAGAAATCATGAAAGAGTATAAGATACAGACAGATGGTGTACTGTACTGTACTGTATGTGAGAAGGAATTCCTTAAAGGTGAACTCGCTTGTACCTTAATCCTATAATACAAATGATGTTTCAGGAAATGCTACTACTTTATTCTAAAAAGGGACACGTTCAATGAAAGAAAAGGTAGGATAATTGTGATGTATCAATACATTGAGAGTCATAGGTGTGTCACAAAGCTATATATAAAAAAAAAAACTTAACTTAGGTTTTTCATAAGCCTTAGGCTTCCTTTCCCTTGTGCCACTTAAAATCTCTCCTCCATTTTATTGGTAATTTAAAAGAAATTTCTGCTGAAAATCTCAGCAGTTTCGATTCTACTCCAGGCCTTAGAGTCGGTAAAGATTTAATGACTGAAAGTATGAGAATTGCACTAAGTCAACTGATTACTCACCATTAAAGACAGAAGAGAGTAGGCTACAGGCAAATTGGTAATGTCACAAGACATGCTTTTGATGATACAGTACGTCTCCAATGGATTTCTACATCAAATGATACTTGACTTATGAAATGAGGAAAATATTCACCATTAGATTCCCTGAAGGCTCATCAAGATCTCCTACAGTTACGCATACCCGTTCCATCTGTTTCATTAATTAAGTTTCCTGCATTGTTAAGGAGACAAGCTCATTTAACAAAATCAGGTGCTATTGAGTCGTAGCAAAACAAATATGTCTGCAGACACAGTGCCACTTGATAGATCATGTTGTGTGCTTTAGTGTGGGGGAACCAGAACTGATGTGATTGCCTGTCTTATGGCTAATGCAGAATGCTACTATACAGTATTTGTTTTATGAAATAAATCCGCACTTGAATGTCGATGGATCCCATTGATTGTCACTGTACTTCATACTAATGTTCAACATTATTTCAGAGCCGTTCTCCATCAAAATAAATAAATAAATAAATAAATCAGTCACATGTACAATACAGTACTATGCAAACAAGAAAGGATTTCCACAAATGACATAGGAGAAGAGACTTGTCCGTAATTCACAAAGAAAGGATTGTCTTCATAAAGCCCATCACACTAAAAAAAATCCATTCGAAACAGACCTCATTGTAATGCAAACTGTTTGTTTTTTTGCAATTATTCTGAGCACTTGTTGCGCACTATGTGCACTTGGCTGCATCATCATTATAGTTTAAAATGTGCTAGAAAATAAATAACTTACAGATTCATGACTCCAGATTGATGACACATTTTACGTTTCTGTATTTTTTTACCAGGTCAATACATCAATACAGTACATGCAATCCTACAGAGTTCACACAGAGTGGTGCGAAAAACAAAAAACTGACCCATAATTCTCCCGAGAGCGATTAGAGGAGAATGGTCTAATTGGTTTCATCTGACAGGAATTATATCTGTCATGTTAATTCATATAACCACTTTTAACACAGAATGAGCAGAAGATTACATAAGGTTCTACTCCTGACGATCAAGAACTGTAGTTTGAGGCTGTAGTGGACAAGAGATTTTTTTGAAATCCATAATAATATGATGCAAAACATTATGCCTTGTGGTGTGTAGGTTGCCCTTGTGCTGCCTGGGTGGATCTAGCCCCTCAGGCCAGGATGTCGGCAGTGGATTCGACTTGTTTGTCTGGTGCATCCAATGGGCTTCCAATTGGATTGGGGTTCTGAGAGTTTGGGTGCCAGGTTGGCAGCCTTAGGCTCTTTCCTGGGCCGGGCCCCTTGTGTAGCGAGCTGTGGTGCATTAGGTGTTCTGGTGACTTGCTTTCTGTTGACATTTTTAGCAAGTTGTGCCACATTATGTGCAAACCTTTACCTTGGGTGCGCATGATCCTGTCACCAGTTTGCTGGTACATACTGTACAGTAACTGACAAACAATGTTAATGTGTTAATGTTTTGTGATGTTATTCGGCTCACACCTGATTGCTGTGTATTACCATGCATTATTTAACAAAAGATAAAATATTGCGTAATCCTTCCAGTCCAATTATTGACATGACAGATTCAAAGAGACTCAACTCCCAGTGATACTCCAGTAATAATTACATGTAAATCTGTTGAACCTGCCCGAACAGAACTTAATATCCACCGGGTTTGTGAAATGTGCTCAGTTTGTTCAGTTCAAACCTTTAGATGACACCACTCTCTAATGGCCTTTTATGAAGTGGGTCATATCGTTGGTGTGACTCACACCTCAGTAGATGCAGAGATGTGGAGAGGCAGTGGCATGGAGTCAAGTTTTGTCAGAACGTGTTGTCGTGACAAGCCGCGCTTGCCTCTCGGCTCTGCAGTCAGGGCCATGTCCTCCTCCATGCACACTAATGTATTCCAAACAATATGGGCCATCTTTCACAGCGTACCGAAGACACACTACATCATCCATGTTCTCTCAAGCAGAAATACTATCGACACTCAAACACGAATGAGGGCTGAATGGATGGGATGGGGGAGGGGGGGGGCGCATTGAGAAGCATGTTGTTTTTTCTTTCCTGTAGGTTTTTTTTTATTTTTTTTATCTCAGCCAGTGAAGACAGTGATGCAAAAGATATCCAGTCCTCTCCAAGGAATGCAAGACTCCTTCAAGGTGGAATGTTTTATTTGCAGTAAAAACATTTCATACTGTATGTGATAAACAATGTAGATGCAAAATGAGAGCTTTACCAGATATAGAAGGCTATAATAATGCAGGATATAATCTTGCCATAATTCTTGCAGCAATAGATGGCCATTACCATGGTAACCTTAACTAACCTACTTCAGGGGGAAGGGTGCTAATATTTATGCATAGATTTGAAGGCGTGTGGTGTGACTCATGTTAAGAGAGGAGGTAATCACATCTAGAATACATATATATGTGTGTGATTGCTTTCAGATTTTTTTTTCCCACAAAAACTGTCATATTCATTCTTAACCCAGACACAACTTTACTTGGGAGACGTCAATATTTATGCATCGTATCATGGGATGATAGTGTTCTTTCATACTATGCTCAATATTTTCCCAAGTAAAACAAAGCATCCTGCTTTACAAAACCACAAGGAGGCCATTACCTCGCATTCAACAATCAGCTCGGCCGATCGCCGCTACACTACAAGCACGGAGAGCCGACCATCTACTCCCAATCATATACTCCAGTGCACTTAATACAGTCCTGCACCCAATGTGGCAAGTGATTTCGCACTCACACACACACTCACACTTATACACCGACTCCAACTGAGACTTGTCAACCCACAGAGAGAGTCCTAATTGACTGATTAGCTTGCAAATGTTTTGCAGCACTACACCCAGGACAAGATACTCAATCAAACACCATGTTGGAAGGTAGATGTAGGAGGGGGGCCCGAGTTTGGGCCTCGTCTCTCAGGAGGATCTGTCTATTATGCTTTTCGTTGACACACATGAAAATATTGTACCTCCCTGTCATTCCTCCTACTCATATTCTGGTGAGAAGTACTCTCAGATCCTTCCCTACCTTAAACATTATGTGAGACGATCCATCATTTTGTTGGCCTGGTTTTTTTTTCTCCCCCCAATATAAAGTGCAGGTTCAGTGCATGATCACAGTGCTGGTGGTTAATGGCATAATGGCGGACAAAAATAAGGTGACACATGCAAATCCTATTCGATGATCTAATAATTAATCAGCACACCGAGTTGTTTTTTCCCCTCAAAACTCATTAATCACATTATTCCACCTTTGAGACGTTCCTATCTAAATTGAGAAGTCTGGACTTCACAGTGATATTGAAATGAAAACTGAAGCTTTATTTGATCGTCAAAACCCCAAAACAGGTCATAGTCTAGTTTTTTAGCATAACCTGCTGTCAAAGATTTACACTAGTGATCCGGCATCACTAGTTCACTCCACCAGGCACCAGGGTTCATTGACTCCACTGTCGATTTGCCTCATTTGGGTCCTTGTGCAAGAAACTTCACCCATCTGCTTAGTTTTATCCAGTCTTAACTCTAAGTCATTTCGGATAAAATCCTCAGCCAAATGAATCTGTGCAAATCTTCTTTTACACAAATAGACCATTTTGTTACATGAAAGCTGGAGTCGTTTGAGAATCTTCTTTCATTTAACTTTCAAAAGAAACTTTCCAGTGCCTGCAGGATCCCCAAGGCAATAATTCCTCCGCGTTTATCTGCTAATATTTCCGTGTCCCGGAATCACTGCTCAAGCAATTGAGCTGGACGTTCGAATTGCATGAGAAGAATTTCGACTTCTTCAGATGTCTCCTTCTCATGTCGCCCTTGCTGGATCTTAATGGCATGCCTTTGCTAAAACACACCTCATCGTTATGTAAGAGATGTCAGGTCAGCATCTGCACTGATGTTGCTTTCAAAATGATAGTGCCTCCCATCTCACCTTTAAGGGAAGGAAGAGCTTCACTGAAGCTCCAGAAATGATATACAGTAATAAGATGTCTGTCACTATGAAAGAAGGTAACGACTTTAAATAGCTGCTAATAAACAGGAATCGAATCTAATGGAGCATGCTTTTCTAGGAATTACAGGAAAAATGATCAGTAACAGGATGGTGTAAATTACTGTTGCCTTACTAAAGCTGATAATTGTCTTATAACACAACATAAACTATTCTATTCTCCTGATAAATAATAATTAAAATGTAAAAAAAAAAAAAAAAAAAAAAAATCTTATGGTTTATTTAATTATGGTTAAGTTTGATATAGTGGAGGGTTAATAAAAACTTTCTCATGGTAGAAACCTTATAGTACTTTGTTAAAGATAATATTTCTTAATTTGTTTATTATTAGATTACATGGAATATACAGTAGAAGGTATACACCTTCTTAGAAATTAGATATTAGTATTAAAAAAACAACATATTAAAACAAGTAGGTCATGCACAGGGCAGAGATAAAGTTGCGCTTGTGTTTTTATACAGTTGTTGCTGCATAAATATGAGAACCCACAATTGCTAAAGTTAAACCAAATTAAATTGGAAAAAATCATACAAACTTTTATTACTTTTTTTTATTTCATGCTTATCAAAAAAATAAAAATGAATAAAAACATGGTGCAAAGCGATGCTTCCATATACACCAATCACCCCTAACATTACATTCATTTTCTACTGGGCGCGCAAATCATCGAAAAACCTCCATAGGTTATATACAGGAAACGGAAATGAGTAGTTACCTTTGAGTCTTTTGGTCCGAATCGTTTGTTCTTTTGTCACGTGACTCCCATAGACGCTATGCAGTGCAATAGATTCAAAAGAACGAACGACCTGGACCAGAAGATATGAGAGGTGAGCTACTCATCCTGTTTATCATAATATGTTCTTAGCTGCATTGTAATGTTTTCATCACTGGATCTATAGCCAAAATTTGTATATGTAGACGTGTTGGGGGTCTGTTTATTGAAAATGGAACATTTTATTTCATTTCTGATCAAAAGAACGAAATGAATAAAAATACACGGCAAACTATCGTGTTAATTGGTTCTGTTGTGTTTTGAGTGACGTGTATAGCCACGCCCACCTCGAGGGGAAAGGTGCTATATTTATCCAAAAAACCTAGATGCTGTGATATAATCTGGCACAAAACTGCTCACTACTATGGCTGAGGTTTACTTCAGGCAAAAAAACTACTGGCAAAGTTTCATAAAACTCTACCCAGTCAGTTTTGTGAGTTTCTGTGACAAAATCTGGACAGAAAGACAGAAAGAGATTTTTCGGTTTTGGGTCCTCAAATGTAGGAAACAAATTTATCATTGAAAGAGCAAGTTCTGACCAATGTACAGACAAAACTTATTCTTTTATTTATATAGCTTTATGGTTAGCTAAATGACCAGATTTTACACATTCAAAAAAATAATTCATCAACACCAAGTGAGTCAATGAGAATCAAGAATTCTGCAGCATTGGAATATAAAAGTCAATAAATTACATGTCAAGTTAAACCGCAACTCTTGTTGCATGTAACGGTATTGATACTGACATCAAATTATTTGTAGGCTTTATTTATAAGCTTATTACTCTGGGTGCTATCAGAGGAGTTTATTACCCCTGGCAGAAGCACTTATGGTTGATAAGACCTGGAAGTTGTTTATTAACACTGGAGTCAATGAAACTGATATATCTACAAAGCCAGTGGGCTCCTCCGTCCATTCTGCAACTTAAGGAAAACAGAATATAAAAATTGGAGGCTTTGAATATTGCATGGCCGGAGGGTTGAAGCAAGGAGCAGCGCTATGCATTAATAAAACTCTTTCAGACTCGGCCGTACTTCTTGTCTGCCCGAGTGAATAATTCTTTTATCATTCTACAGATGTAGCAAAGTTCGTTTCAGGACCTGCTGAAACTAAAATGGGTGGAACATTAAAAAGTTCTTTACGATCCATGTAGTAGTTACTGGCTCACATAAGATTCCCTAGAAGAACAAACCAGTGCCAATGTTCAATCCGACTATTTAACATGCACACACACTTTACTTGAACCCTTATGTTCAGCTGCTGATGAGCATGCCACATTATGCACTGCGAGTCTCAGAATCCTTTTACATTACAACACCAAAACTGGGCCAAAACAAAATCATACCTGGTAAGCCCAGCTTTAAGCAAGACACCCTGAAGCCCCCTTAAGGGTACTAAGAGGAACTTTTTTTTTTAACACGCTAGTGAACAGAGCATATGTGGTTTTGTATTCTAACACCAGATGAGAGAAAACTGTGGGGGAAATGAGTGTGATGTAGCATGCTGAAGAAATGTTCAACGCTCTAGTTTGCATCAAACGTGGTGCCGATTCTTAAACATTTTTCTCTCGTCTCATTCCAGGACTTTACTTAATAATGTAAGAAAACACTCACCTTAAAAGTGCACTGATATATGACTGGGAGTAGAGTGGTTGAGATAAGAATAATAGGATCTAGATGGAGGAAAAATGGATCTCTGGAATTTTATTTTAGTGCTGGAAAAAAAGAAAATCCAAAGCTATCATATCAGATGTCAGATTTTTATGAAATGAATTCTCGTAGTGGTTCAGGTGATATGGAAGATTGGAAGATTTAAGGCTGTTTTTCCTCCCTTGCTCAGTTCTGGCCTTTCTCTCCGCACCTGGCTCAAGTGTTGGCGTTCTCTTAATTCCCTGTAGATTTCGTGTGCTGTGATACATTCATGTTTCGCCCCTTTGCCCCTCCTCCCCCTCTACATTTCCTTCATTTTATATCTCTACCCTTCCGGGGGAGAAAAAAAAAGAAACATGGGCTGGAATAGCATACAGGCAAGGAGGCAATTGTAAATACAGACACTGGGTAGGCGGGCACCGTGGTGGGTGCCATCTTTGACTGCAGTCTGGCGAGAGACTGCTTCTTTACTTTGCATCACCTCACAGATGGGAGAGGTTACTATGAAACTGTCAGCCCATTTGTAAACCAGTACCAGAATTAGCATCTCATTAAAGAGAGCCGTGGGCGCACGAGATGTCTTCCTCTGCTGTAACGGTCAGTACGACTCGACTCCTTATGCTGATGCTCCAAAGACATAGAGGCTTCTTACCGTAGATGTGTTTTAGCTGCAGGTTCGAACATGTCAGGTCGAACATGGTAACACTTTTGTGTGCCCTCGGGAGGGTTTAGTTTCTCTCATAACAGACTGGGCTTTTACACAGGTCTGTTAATGAAGATCCCCTTGTGGGTCAAAGTACATTTAGCTGATAATTATATATCCTTTCTCGATCTATTTGCATACATTTACAGGATCCCAGCTTTTGGTGTGGGAAAAATGCAACACTTAACAAGAAAAGCCTGGTGAGGACGTGGTTAAAGCAAGACATGAAAAGGACAATATTAATGTAGGCATCCTTCTAGTTCAGTTAACGACAGAACTAACAGCGCTTACAGCTTGTTGCAGGGTTGTTGCAACATCAGTGGGGTTCTTACAAACTCTTCAGCCTTGTGCTCTGACCATGTTAGGTCCATATCATGTTGTAGAGAACCGCATTAAGTTCTAGTGGACAAAGTGATGAAAAGCACTGCATGTGTTGACATATTTATTCCAACCCACCAGAAGCAATAATAATGTATTAAGCACCTGGTAAGACTGTGACATGATCTGATCGGTTTAATCTCATAGGCACGTGATCATGTGCGTGATGGGACAGACGCATTGAGAGCCCGACATGCAGCCAGGAAGTATTAGGAACTTTCCTCTTTTAGAGAAAATGATTAAAGATGCATTACTTAAAAGGATTTTTGTTCTTTAGGAAATGAAAATGGGTTCTTCTGTGACATTTCTCTAAATAACTTTTTCTGAAACCTCTATTTTTAGGAATGAAGTGTTATAAAGGTAGGGAATAAAAGCCACGGGGGGTGCTGTGTGCTCCAAAAAATCAACAACATTGTCTTTCCTATAACAGGACATCCTAAAACATTCTTCTTCCTACACCACAGCAATAAGGGAGACCAATAATTAGCCATAATTTTTAAATTAACATTAAAGTCAGCAGGGTGTGGCTCAGGACCTCTGGTGGTCTGCTGTGGTTTCTGGCACCAGGACATTGGCTGGGATCCTTTGCGACAATAATCACATATCATATTTATATTTATTAAAGAACACAAAGTCCTCAGTTCTGAAGATAATTCCTGTATTGATCATTTACCCCTCATTCCCTCTATGTCCTTGTGATGTGAACGCTGTAAGAACTTGCCATTGAGCAGTTAACGGTATAACTACAAGCATGGCATGGACAGAAAGGATTGGATGACTTTCTGACTAAGTTCTCATTGGGATCTTACTGGGTTCTTACAACGTCAATGAAGTTCTCAGAACCACCTCTTCAGGCTTATGCTATGACCATGGTAGGTCCATGCCACGTTGTAGAAGACCGGGAGCAATGACAACATATTAAGCGTGTAATAAGCACCTGGTAAGAGTGCAGCGCGATCTGATTGGACATAGTGATAACTCACTTTGATCTCATCAAAGCTGTTATAAAAAAAAATCAATCACCTTCTTCTCGTATTTGAAAGTTCAACAACACTTTGGAATCATTGCGAGAGAGAGAGAAGAGAGAAGAAAGATTGCAGGAGTTTAATAAGATGAATCCATTTGCTAAATGTTTGTGTTGTCGTTTTAGGCTTTTGTATTCTGCGGCACTTTTAACATTCTCCCTATGATTCACCTAGCCCTTTATGCCACATTAATACACCTGCTGCTAGGAGCATAAGTTTAATCCCAGAGCCTTTGTGGTGTTACATAAGACCAGTGAGACTCAGTCTACCTCATCACACTAGGCTGAGCTTAATGAAGCCTGGACTTGGAGACACCGCACTTCTTAATGATTGCAGAAGGCTTAAGATAATACACTTTTACATTTAAATACAAAGCCAGGAGTTCAGCTGTGGCCAGCCAGTCTGCCTGGAGTTGTTCTGGATGTCACTAAAACAGCTTTGCTGTCTCATACACAATAGCCGGACTGAATATCTGGAACCGCCTGCTAACAAATTATCCATCATCCATCAGACGTCCCTACATATTTAACTGAATAGATTTGTCATAACACATCTGCCTCAAACTGCATTACCCACAACACACCTGACTTTACCAAGCCTTAGTTTTCTTGTTTTTGGATATTTGAGATATTTGCTCTTTGTTCTTTAGATTCAGTGATACCCTGTTTACTCATCGACCAAACTTCTGCATGTCCCAGTTTATGATCCTGTTTTTTCATCTTGGATGTACATGCCTACTCTGCTTTAAGTGAAGAAACCCTAACCTGCATTTGCATTTGTCTAATAAATATATTTCACCAAATGGAGGCAGAAATGTTTTTATTTATTTTTCAATCTTGCCTACATTTTCTATGGAGCTCATACTGGGAAAATGTGATGGTAGAAACATTCAGTCTGCCTAAAAAAAAAACACTAAAACCTTGCAAGCTCAGTGTGATTTCCTCCCACCGTGAATGTCAGTTTTAAGTTGTTGGATAGTTATGTAAGCTAACAAACTGAACTTAAGCTACATTTATTGCATTTTTTCCCCACTTTCTTTGGGTAATTTAAAATGCTTAAACTTTACTTTTGTTACGAGACAGAAATGGGAGACCAATCAGCCATAATGTTAAATCCATTAACATTAAAGTCAGCTAGGTCTTCTGGGTGTGGCTCCATAGGGCCTTTGGTGGTGTGGTGTGGTTTCTGGCACCAGGACAGTGGCTGGGATCCTTTGCAGGTTGTTGGTTGTATGGTGGGGACTCTGTGGCTCGGATTTGTTTGTCCAGGACAAGCCATGGGGCTCGATCAGACTGGGATCTGAGAAGTTTAGACGCTGAGTCAGTGACCTTGGGGTCTTTTGCCTGCTGAGACCTGTACAGTAAGTGGTGGTCTGTGGTGCATTGGGTGTTCTGGTGCCTTTCAAAAGTGTGGGATCGGAACTGACAGGCTGGCCCTTGGTCCCCACTGGCACAGGTGAGCCATGATGGTGTCAGTAGTTTACATTTAAGGCATTTGGCAGATGCCCTTATCCAAAGCGACTTCAGACATCAGAGCAGTTGAGGGTTAAGGGCCCAATAGCGGCAACTTGGTGGTTATGGGGTTTGAATCTGGGATCTTCCGAACCATAGTCCAATGCTTTAACCACTGAGCTACCCCTGACCTAAGATTTGTTTTATATGCATTTTTCTTGCATTTTTAGATAGTTAGCGAGCAAGGAAAATGTAATGTATGTTTAGTTTTTTTTCTTTTGGGTAGTTTAGGTTTTTCATTTTGGGGAAAATGTTGAGGGATTTTTTGTTTATTATTTTGGCTTTGTCGACTTAGGAAGCTTGACCACTTTTGCGGGCAATTCAGGTTTACTTTGTACACCGATGCTAAAGCTAATGCACCCATTCATCACTTTTTTTTTTTTTGCCCCTTGTTACAGCCTGATCCAGACCAGGTTGTTAACAATAGTTGATAAGCAATCTCATTCAAGTAACCTGTCTGTCATCAAAATGTTTTGGCTGATTAATGTATACATAGTAATTAATAGCAACTTAATGTAATATTTTAATTCAAATATTACTTTTAATTCAAACCGTTATGCAAATATGCTACAATATTGTTTTTCTCCCAATTTGAGATCTCCAAATAGTTTATAGAGATTCCTATGGTGGCAAAAGGAAACACCCTGTAACAGGGTTAATGTGTTAGAAATAATAAAGTATTCAAGACCAAGCACACAATATAATTATTGATCATTTACCATCTGCTAAGGTTTGCTTTTACTTGTACTTTGGCATCTTTGCAGAGCGTATGCAGTAATTCAGAGAGCAGGTTAGTAACCTGCAGACTGATGAATGTGAACATTGAACAGCATTGCCAATTACACAGATGGCCTTCTAGCCTGGGGAACAGGAGCTGCAAAGAAATCGATGTTCTGCCACGATTGGGAGATGCTTCAAAAATTTTCCAATCTTTCATGTCCTACCTTCACAGAGCTGCAGATAATTGTATTCCCTCCGGATCCTCTTAGGCAGTGATTCTCTGACCTGTAATCGCTCTTCTAACATGTCATTAGCAGGTGTAATATGGGGTTTCTTATCGAGATGAAAATGCTCATGTGTTGTCAGATCAAATGTCATTGCAGAAAAATCTATACACGTCTATATCCTGGAACACCGCCAGACCTTTAATGAGTGGTTGTAAATATTGTTTAGATTACATTTGAGATTATAATCTCTGATTGTTGATCGTTTTGAGCTTGACAGTAGCATTTATTTGGAAATCTATTGTACAGAGGAAAGCAGAAAGGTTGCTTCCTTGCTTACAGTCTCTGGAAAAGTCTTATGGTCTTTTTAATGTTTCTAGAAGTGCACTTGATGGAAGCAAAACAAGCAATCAGGCTTAATGAGCTGAGTGCCGGCTGGTCATTTTATAGTGCTGTAACTCAGACAGTGTTGCTCACGTCCCTGAGTTATTGCAGAGTGTATAAAAACGCATGCTCGACTTTAGTTTGGAGCATCTGCTCTTGTGACTCACTCACTGCTATGATGAATACATTAAAGACACCCACCACTCCAATTAAAAAAAAAAAAAGTTGATACCCATGACACACCCTTGCTTTAGTGCATAATCTCATAATATCTCTCATAATATCCGTGTCAGCCAGAGCAGGATGAGTTCCCTTTTGAGTATGGCTCCCTACAAGGTTTTTTTCTTCATATCATCCCAGGGAGTATTTCATCTCTGGGTTGCTCATTAGGGAGCTTAATTAGACCGCATGGCCTCAGTCTTCCACTCTGACATTCTAGTGCATGAAAGTTCAGATTTGTATAAAAAGATTTAAGGCCTAGTCATTACACTGCTTTGGGATCTGACTCTGGGTGTATCGAAAAACAGTGAGGCTTCAAAGGCTATTTATGGAGGCAGGAAGGCATCATCGTTTACTAATTGAATGTTTGCATGGAGCGCTGCCTTCTGAGGTGCCTTCGGATGATGTGGATTATTTTAATGAAAGAATCATCGAGACAAAGGCTACAATCATAGTACCAGAGTGAAATGACTCAAATCAGAATTCTTTTTTTGATATAATGTGGCACAGATGCGATTTATTAGGACTGTCTGAACGCACAAATTGAATGTTTTTCTGATTGGACGATATATGGTACTAGATTGGATACATATCTGATACATGGTTGTGACACTCGAATGATGAGATCAGGCAGATTCAGAATTCATGTGATCGTTTCGTCTCTGCGCATGTGCGGGGGTGCGCGATAACATCAGTCACCACATCTGGCTTTCTTCCCTCTCCTGGACCGCAACAAATACAGCTGACTAAATGCTTGCTGCACTCCAGAGCAAAATCCCAAGCCTATGTTTTGCCAAAATCGCATCCATTGTTGGAAATGAATGAGTGATGTGTTTTAACTTTGCTGGCACGAGCAAAGATGTATCGATGTGCATATGTGTGCTGTTTCAGAGGATGGACACATCGACATTAGAGTCAGATAAGAGGCACTTATATGAGTAATTATGAGTGAGAGGCGTCATGACGTGCAAATCCGATCTGACCAAATAATTGGAAATGAGCAATGTGGCTTGTAATGTAAACAAAGCCAAATATGCATAATCAGTGCATAAAAATGACACTAATTAAAAAAAAATGAAAAAGCAAATGACTGGTCTGGTATTGGAGTGGCACAGTGGTGTAGTGGTTAGCACTGTCGCCTTGCACCTCCAGGGTCCGGGTTCGAATCCTGGTCAGGTTCGATTTCTGTCTCTGTGTGCATGGAGTTTGCATGTTCTCCCTGTGCTTGGTGGGTTTCCTCCGGGTACTCATGGTTTCCTCCCACAGTCCAAATTTCCAATTGCCTGTAGTGTGTGAATGAGTGTGTGAATGTGTGCCCTGCGATGGATTAGCATGCCATCCAGGGTGTACCCTGCCTTGTGCCATAAGTCTCCTGGGATAGGCTCCAGGCCCCCCATGACCCTGAACACAGGATAAAGCGGTATAGACGATGTGAGAGTGAGTGGTCTGGTATGTAAAATATAGGAAAGGCAAATCCTTCTCCTGCCACGACAATGACATCAAGCATATATGCGCCAGGGGTAGCTCAGTGGTTAAGGCATTGAACTACGGTTTCGGAAGATCCCAGGTTCAAACCCCACAACCATCCATCCAGGTTGCCACTGTTGGGCCCTTGAGCAAGGCCCTTAACCCTCAACTGCTCAAATGAGATTAAAAAAAATATATATATATATATATATATATTCTACAGTACATATCCCATAATTCAGTGCATCAGCCAGCCTGTAGAAAAAATCGTGGTGAAACTAAACAAAACTACAATATGAAATGTGAATCAGACGGTGACTCTATTGCTACCCTAATAACAAGGCACTACCCAATACAGACTGAACACCTGAACACATGCATAACACCCCAAGAAGTTACATCAGCTAGTCAGACATGTTTAAAACGAAGCGTAATCGTCTTGTGTAAGTAGGGAAATGTCACTGTGAATACATTTTCTTAAATGAAATTAAAGAAGCTGATCTCATTGGACATCACAGTGGCTTGTCAAATAACACTGCATGATAACCTATTCGGTGTAACATCACTCCTTTTCACAATTACGCCGCTTTTTGTGACAAAAATAACTGAGACATGATCGTGATTTAGTGCACAGTAAAACACTTGTTCATTATTATTTACTTATTTAAATTTATATATATATATTTTTTACATTTCTTTAGAGCTACCCATACAGGTGCTGAAGTGCATAATTTGAGGTGTTACATCATGTCTGCATGCAGGTGTGTGTGTCTGCATGTGTGATATGAGGACAGAGAGCTGTCGCCATGGTACAGGTAGCCGAGGGAAAACGCAATTATCCAGACAGTTTCCTGCTGATGAACTGAAGATACATCCAGACAGATTGTTATCTGCCTTACCTTCATTATCATACTAGCAGAGTGTAAGTGTGAGATTGAGGACCACTTACCTCTCACAGTACATCACTATCTCCTCCGCTCTTTTCCCACTCAACTGTCTCGCTTTATTTCTCTCCGTCTCTCTCTCTCTCTCTCTCTCTCTCCTTATATCTTCGTGTTCATTTCCTTTCTTGCCTGATGGGGCGTTTTTCTGATTAAGCCTGATTTAAAGCTTCTACAGCAGAGGTCAGAGTGGAATGGCATGAGACCGGAGAGCTATTACAAATTCGCTTTCATAGCACCACTCTAGAATGAGACATTAATGATGGATGGAGAGGGCTACGTGGCTGTTGATTTATGAGAAATAATAGAGAAGGTACATCTTCTAAGGAGCAGAGCCTAACAATACAGCAACAACAGCTGAGTAATGCTTCAGTAAGACAGATGTTTTGTTGGTGTTTGGACCTGACACACTCACACTCACTAGGAAAAGATATGACTGATAACATTTGCATGATTTGTTTATTCATTTATCTTCAGTATACTTGTTCTTTTCTTTGGTCATGGTGCTGGTGGAGATCTGGAGGGTTTGTCCAAAACACTTGCTGGGACGTTGGAATACAACCTTAATGAGATATTTTGTGCACTCACACTTTCACACCCTCAGTCACACGTACAGGCAATTTATTATAGCCAATTTCCTTGCATGTTTTTTTAAATCTGAAGACAGAGGAGAAACTCGTAAGGACAAAGAGAGAACATGGGAACGTCCTCACTGTGCTATGAGACAGATATTGTCACACAGGGTTCGATTTTCCCCTCAGTTCTGTGTGCATGGAGTTTGCATGTTCTCCCCGTGCTTGGTGGGTTTCCTTCAGGTTCTCTGGTTTCCTCCCACAGTCCAAAGATATGCAGATTAGGGGTCACTGGGGTTCCCAAAATTGCCCATAGTGTGGCTTCCTGATTATACGCAATATGGAAGATGAATGGAAAAAAAAACAGCTTGACTCACAATTAGAGCAATAAGTAATTAAATACCCATGTGCACTATATAAAACATAAACCATGTACCTGTATCTACTTTACCATTTCTTTATTGCTATTGCATGTCTTCTATCCTAACTGGCTTGATCTTTTGCATATATACAGTTATGTTCCTTACATCCATAGCTTGTAGTCCATCGACCATGCACTGAAAATCCAAAGTACCATTAGGATGCATAATTATATAAAATGAGGTTCCCTACTTCACTGACTGTCCTACACTCAATGTGGCTCTCAAGCTCACATCACAGCAGCTGGTTATGAGTCTGGAGAGAGAGCAGCTTCACTCACGAATAAAGCCAGACTCAGTTGCTCTTTGAATAGCTGATGTTAGAAAAAGAAAAAAAATCACAGATCATCTTTACACCCAAAAAACAATCTATAGGTGCATTTACACGGACCTTAATATTCCACTATTTACAATCAGAAAGAGACGGGTGGAGAAACCTTTGATAACCTATTCAATAGGTAAATATTAGTCATGTTAACACTTATTTTTTTCTTTCAATGTTTATCCCAGACTGGGGGGGGGGGGTGTAACATTACACCAGGTGATGAGTTTCCAGAAGGGAAATTTTGCTTCCATCCCTGATCAGGAAACAATGTGAGAACAACTTGCTCCCACTTGTCTTTATTTTCATCCACTGTATTGCTGGCTAAAGAAAGGGCACTGATCGGCTCACCATTTTATACTTCACTGTTCCCAATGAAATCACTATTACCACTATAAAAAATTAAACAAATTAAATAAATTAAACTAAATTAATACTACTACTACTACTACTACTACTAATAATAATAATGCTCTTTATTTATATAGGTAGCTTTCAAGTCACCCAAGGTCACCATCCAAAAGTCAAACGAGAAATAAATTAATAGCATCAAGTTAAAAAATTATTAAATAAAACAATAATTGATCATTGCTCCTAGTAATCACCTATTAACAATATTGTTGTCCTACTAAAACTATTTTGTTGGCGAGTTGTCATCCTGTGACCTCCGATATCTTTCTGTGTGTATTTTAGCTACAGTAGTTGTTGAAGGGGTTTACTGTATGTGATGCAAGAAGCCCAGAGCATGAACACTTCAGTATGCAATGTATGTAATGCATAGTGCATTTGTTTGTGTGGTTATTGGGCCTTTTTCATTTTCTGATCTGTAAAGATATAGAAACACCAAGTTAATAGTTAAAAGTTAATAACTAAGTTAATAACAGCTATTCAAGCAATAGGTCTGACTGATGCATGTGATTGTAAATGCAAGGTAAAGAAGCTTTTATTTATTCCCGTCTCTGTGTGCATGGAGTTTGCATGTTCTCCCCGTGATTGGTGGGGTTCCTCCTGGTACTCCGGTTTCCTCCCACAGTCCAAAGATATGCAAGTTAGGCTAATTGCTGTTCCCAGATTGCCTGTAGTGTGTGAAAGGGGGTGTGTGAGTGTGTGTGTGTGCCCTGTGATGGATTGGCACCCTGTCCAGGGTGTACCCCGCCACGTGCCTTAAGTCTCCTGGGATAGGTCTCGAGGTCACCGCGACCCTGAATACAGGATAAAGTGGTATAGAAGATGAGTGAGTGAGAGTAGATTTTATTATCATTTTCACCATATACACTTGTACAGTACACAGTGATACGAAACAATGTTCCTCCAGGACCATGGTGCTACATAATACTCTACACAAATAGTAAAAATATTAAAGGACCCGAAAATACATGAAGTACATGTGTGCAAGCATGTGCAAGCAGTGCAAGAGCAAACACAAGACAAGACAATGTGCAAGACATTGGGAACAGATAAAAACATTGCTGCGCTGACTACTACAAAGCACAAAGTTCTGATGAGAAATTCTATTTTTGCCAAGGCAACATATGGTAAGCATAACTGGCTGGAGTGGTCTGAGTTTAGCCAGTGTCTCTCTCTCTCTCTCTCTCTCTCTCTGGTGAAAATTGAGGCATGAGGCAATACTCCTAAGACCACACAGTACCTGACTTGCCCTCTACAATACAAGTCTTAAAAAAGGTTCTGGCTTTGCTCAGCTCCTCTAGGGGACTATTAAGCGTTTTTATGTAGAATAATAATAGTAATAATGTAGCCCAAGCTGCTGTACAGTGAATGTAAACAAGTACATTTTATAAATAAAAAACTATGTATATGAGAAATTAAAAGCATTTTTTTTTACATTAAAATAAATAAATAAATATAAGTGGTATTAAAATGAAATTAATTAAATAAACTTTCAACCGCTTTCGCAAAACTATTTATATCAATTGCTGGTCAAATGTTTGCACTGTTACATACTGTAGCACATGCTGCTTCATTTGTCATTGTGCTTCATCCTTAGGATGTTCAAAAAGGATCTGTGCAATGAGTTGATTAAATTTTACTAGCAAGCAAGTTCCATAATAAAATTGAAATGGAACAGACAGGTGATGTAGTGGTTGGCACTGTCGCCTTGCACCTACTGTACAGTACACATCCTGTGATGGCCTCCTGCGACCCTGTATACAGGATAAAGCAGTATAAGTGAGTGATTGAGTGAGTCTAACAAAGAGCCATTTTGTAAATGTGTTAGTTAGTTATTAGTAAGATTTCATTATTAATTAAATTTGTAAATGTTGGTTTTATGGTTTGCTGGATCTCCAACATGGAGATCAAAATGGAAAGCTTGGCATTCTTCCTTAAAGGCCAACTTTGTTGAGTGTCCCGGCTATAACTCTAAATTCTCTAAAATTCCTCCAGCTCCCATTCAATTGCAAAGTAGGAAATCTTTAATGTCTAGTTTAGTAAGAAACTAATAACACTGATGTTTATTTATTCCTTATGGCAGAACCGGGAGTAGAATTCTATATATTTTTCTATACCACTTATCCTGTACAGGGTCGTGTGAGGCCTATTCCAGGAGCCTTCAGGCACGAGGTGGTGTACACGCTGGACAGGGTGCCAATCCATCACATATGCATATACAGTATGTGTATGCACACACATATACACACTGTGAGCAGTTTTGGAACGCATGTCTTTGGACTTTGGGAGGAAACCAGAGTACCTGAGGAAACCCACCAAGCACTAAAAGAACATGCGAACCACCACCCAAACACAAACCCGAGGCGGGAATTGAACTCTAGACCCAGGAAGTCCGATGCCACAGTGCTAACCCTCTATGCTGTGCCGCTGATATATTAATCGGACCTATAGATTGTAACAGAATTAGTAAAACTATGCTCAGGTATTAATTCTATAATGGCAGGATTTCTTCCTATATAACATCCTGTATGCTGCTGCAGTAGCAATGGCTCTGGGTTTGAAATTACTTCAGAGGAAATTTCACATTCCATTGCAACTCCAACTGTTCTCACCCATTCTGGACGAGACAGGTTTCTTACCCACACATACCAGCTGGTACACCAATATACAGAAATCACCAAGAGCACACCAATCAACATCCAATACTACTACTACTACCACTACTACTATTATTAATAATAATAATATGAAGAAGGACTTATGTAGAATTATATTAACAACTATGATTAACTGCATCTGCAATTTATCTCATCTTTAAAGTATTCCTTCAGATAGACAAACCAAATAATCATCTAGGGCAGTCTCTCTATTTTTTATAGACCCCAGGTATATCATGTAGTTCAACTCCGACTGCCACAGAACATAAATAAATAGACTCATAGGGAAAGTGTTGCTCAAGTTGACTTTATTCAAAGTGTCAAATCTAGCTTGTTTAGCAAGAGCACCTTGTCGACCTTAATCTGAACGATCATGGACAGTCTGCCCTCCAATACAGCAATCAACTGCCTCATACAATAAAAGAGCTGTGAGTCTTTTTTACTCAAGCCGATGCTCCTCATAGAAAGGGGACTTTTAAGTGTTCATCTGCAGCAGAGGTACGTTTTGGTCTTGCTTTCCTAGGAAGATCTTCATGAGAGCCAGTTTCATCATGGTGCATCATGGGTTTTGGAAATGCACTTGACAATAGTGATGGGAAGTTTGAATCATTTTAGTGACTCGGTTCTTTGATTTTCGTCCATCAAAATGAATGAATCTTCGTTCTTTTGATCAGAAATGAAATAAAATGTTACATTTTCAATAAACAGACCCCCAACACATCTACATACACAAATCTGGGCTATAGTTCCAGTGATGAAAATATTACAATGCAGCTAATGACATACAGTATTATAATAAACAGAATGAGCAGCTCACCTCTTATATCTCCTGGTCCGAGTCGTTCGAGGTAACTACTCATTTCTGTTTCCTGTACATAAACTACAATACTGTTCTTGCAAGAACTATTCCAGAAAGGCTGTCCTCCATGTCTTAAATTAACAACTGACTATAGTTGTTGTTGTTACATAATTACCTAATTCCATATGTGTTATTTTATAGTTTTGAAATCCCCAGTTTTGTTGTAGAATGTAGAAAATTAATCACTAAACAAAAACAAAAAAATTCAGTAGGTGTGTACACTGAATGTCATATTTCAGTGTTTGAAACCAGACTAAACAGAACATCATGAAAAATTTAACGATCCCAACGAACAGCCAGCACAGCATTTCCTGTTTATAATTTCCAGTGAACGAAACTAATATTTAATGAAGGATATTTTTTTTCTCTTCTTGATGGTCTTTAGAAATATTGTGACAGTGCTAGCAATGTTTGTCGGTCCTCTGACTTTCAGAAACTGTTTCAATTAAGTGTTGGGAAATAGATGTCCTTCAAATGTCAAAGCTATTTCACACTCTCCTGGTGTTCATACATACTGGACTCCTTTATTTAATTCACATGGGCCTTAGATAAGCCTGATCATTTTGTATGTGTTTGTGTGTGTGTGTGTGTGTGTGTGTGTGTGTGTTGTTTTCTGACTCAACTAATTTTTATCAGGTTAAAAAAACTACTCAACAGCTTGCATCAATGTTCTCAAACATACCTCTGATCTTGTAAGCATGTGTAAACACACTCACTGTCCAGAAAAAAAAAAAAAAGTAGTGACAATTAATGCATATAAGATTCTTCTAATTATGTACAGATAACACTGTATTTCACGATGGTTTTTTTTTTTATTCCCATCAAAGCAAGCAGCTCGCTCATCCTATCTGAGTCTTTGGCTCTAACTTTCTTTCTTCTTCCTCCTTGCCTTCCTCACATTTTCAAGGCATATTAGTGTCAATACAGTATTCTAAGCATCATTATTCATAGACACCTGCAGACTGTAAGTGCTCCCCTTCATTCATTTGTGGCTACGTACAGCATGGATGGATTAGTATTTGTCACTTAAACACAGTTCACACATCGTGAATCTTAGTCTTGCTCTGTGCATACCAAAGCAAGGATTGCCTGCCTTGAAGAAGAGAAACAACATCTGTCAGGCAGTATCTTCATGTTACCATGACAACAGCAGCAGAGGAGTGATTACCAATTTTCTTCCTGTTCTAGATGAATGACGTCATTCAAATTCCTGCGTGGGTCTGACTCGTATCAGTCCAGTGAAGAGCAAAAAACAACTAAATTCAATGGTCACTCCGTTAAACTCGACCCAACAAACAATCTGGAGTCTAGACTTCGTCTCCATACTGCACTGAGGTCTTATAAACTAGCTCTGAACACATATGGGAGGTCTCATAAAGGACAGAGCTCATATCTACTGGGTCAAAAGTCGATCCTGAACTTGGATTATTGTCTGGGTGTAGTTGCAGACGGATGATCAGTGTTCACATGGGGTTCCTTTGGATTCTCAGGTTTCCCCAAACCACTCCAATAGGTGGCCTATGGGTAAACTGCCCTTAGATGTGAATGAGTACATGTTTATGTGTTCATTGTGTCCTGAAACGGAGTGGTGCCACATCCAGGCACCTACACCATGTTGCCATTGTTGGGGCCTTGAGCAAGGCACTTAACCCTAAAATTCAAAATCTAATAATGTATGTAGCCTGCAGCAAAACTATTGTAGCCTGATTAGGACAAAACCGATCTGGTTAACTTTCATTGAGGTGACATCATCAAGCTAAAAGTGATTGTACTGACTAGGTCCTGAGCTCAAAACTTTATCTACAGCATGCTCATATTTTCTATCTTAAGTCTTTTATGCATTTTTATGCACTGCCTACGCCTAGAATTAGTCAAGTTTTTATTTATTTATTTGTATCGTAAAATATTTTTTTAAAGTATAGAAATTTTATATATAAAATTATTTTAAAAAATTTGATGTTTTTTGGTTTGTCTGAAGGGTTTTTTTTCCCACCAGGGTGCCATACTGTATATACGAGAACCGCCACTGCCCAGCTATATCACTCAATCTCACAAGTGGTGTGTGGTTAATAATCCTGCTCTTGTAGGCATTATTTTTATTTGTACCTATATTCTCCTACATTTAATTGCCTTTATTTTCCAAATTACAAACAAATAAAATAGTCTAATTTAAACACTGTGACCCTGACCAGGCAGTTACTAAGGTACTAAGGATGAGTGAATGAATGAAAGCTGTCACATGTTAATGAATGTGGTCTTTATCATGTAAGCTTCATATCTGACTGCTTGCTTGTGCACATGTAAAATTATTTTGATGTTGCGTCACACAGAATCCTAGTACCTTAAAATCCGAAATACATTCCGATTTAGTTTACAAGTAAGGTATAGTCTATATTTCTAATCCTGAAAACATTTTCTGCACATCACAGCCCTGGGATTATTTAATTCACTTATATGAACTGAACTTTCACTCACAAAATTGTTTATCAAAGCATCATTGTTGACTGGTAATCAACAAGCTAAGCCATCCTACACGCCATCATATATTTTTTGAGATAAAAAGTGTAAGCAGCTGTACTACTCCTGTGTTGAGTATAATTCTTGCTTTGTAGGCAGCCTGAAACCTCCCCATTCAGTCAGGCAGCTGCAGAAAACGTGATTCTCATTAAAAAGCCTGCTCTTCTCTCCACACGGCCTTTAACAAGTGCCTCGTCTTTTTCCTGCTCTGAATGGGAAGCTGATTGGTGTCATCTCCCTGTCGGCTTGGCCCTGGCGAAGTCCAGCCCTTCTGATGAACCATTGATCAAAGGAGAAGGGAAAGAGGAGTGGAGGAAGCGGATGGGGAGGGAGAAACCCACCTGGCAGAGGGAGAGGGTCATACATCAGAAATCAGAGCTGGTCCAGATCCCAGCTAGGAGCTCAATCAGGTCTATTGAGCCCTGTTCATGGCTGCAGGAAGTGCAGACTGGGTGCAAAACTCTCACTCATCGTCTGTACCGCTTTATCCTGTATACAGGCTCACGGGGGGCCCAGAGCCTATTCCAGGAAACTTGGGGCATGAGGTGGGGTACACCCTGGACAGGATGCCAATCCATTGCAGGGCACACTCTCATTCACATACTGTAGGCAATCTGGGAACACTAATCGACCTAATCTGCATGTCTACCTGGAGGAAACCCTGCAAGCACGGTTAGAACATGCAAATTCCATGCACACAGTCTCAGTGGGATTAGAACCCGGAACCTGGAGGTGCAAGGCGACGGTGCTAATGGTGCGAAACTTTCTGTACAATTAGGGCATTAGATGACCTAATTATACATGAGCAATAAAATGCGAGCACGGATATATAGACTTTTAATTTAGTTTTTTTTTATAAAAAGTTATTTATTTTAATCGACTTAACTTTACCATGTGCTTGTGAATATTTTTGGATTTTCAAGTCTTGGAAGTTGCTTGCGTTTTTGATTATTTCTGATTTCTGCTCTGATGCTCTGGGCCTCATTTATGAAACTGGATGCAAATAAATTTATTCAAAACCATTTTGAATGCATTTTCACAAAAAAAAAAGAAAAAAAGAAAGAAATGCATGTATAACGCATAAAAAGAGAGTCAGTTCAGGAGAAACTTTTGCATCTTATGAAACCGCTGAGTTTGGGGACATTTAAATATAAGGAGATTATTGCCTTCCCTCTCACCCCATTAAACAGTGGTACTACAGAGAGCATCCTGAGCAGGTGCTTTAATGCCTGCTTTATGAATTACACTGTCTCGGATCGCAAGACCCTGCAGAAGACAGTGAGAACAGCTGAGATGGTCATCGGGGTCTCGAATCCCGCAATCACAGACATTTACATTACACACTGACCAAAGACCCCCCCCCCCACCACCACCACCTTACACAACCTCTTTGTCCTCCTTCCATCTTGGAAAAATACTCAGAAGCACTCAAGCTCAAATGGTCAGACTGTGTAATATTTTTTTTTCACCTCACAAGCCATCAAACTCCTCAGTGCCCAGAGACTGGCCTGACATTGACATCGACAAACAGACACACACATTGCATTCCACTCTCTGTGCAAATCTGCTGCTAAAGCAGTGTACTGTACTGACCTCCATCATTGCTGTTAAGCGGTATGATATGTTTACACTCATCGCATTTATTACTTGCGCAAGTCAAACCACGTACAGTAGTTGAGATAGGAGTGTAAGCTTCTAGAAGCATATGATCTGTAAAAATTGTTCCTCAAAGCATTCCGTGCAAAATTAAGGCTTTTTTTAAACCACAAAAATCTGTAGTGTCCGTAACCATGTTAAATTCATGTTGCAATTTTGCATTTTTAAATATACAGGTTTTTTTTTTGTCTTTTCATTGAGAAATCTAAATTGGCCAGGTTTCATCTAAATGACAATTAAGATCATCAAAAGATGATCATGGAAAGATTTGAATTCCAAAAAGTTACAGACACTACACCTACAGTAGGCGAGACACTTTTTAGCACCAATACCATGTTTTGGCTGTTTATGTACAGAGAAATTCTTCTCTTCCCACCCAACCTTGCAGTTTACCTCTACCGTGCACATTTTATTATGCACTTACTATTCTATATCTTGGTGGCCGTATGATTTGAAAGCTATTACGTTCAATTTTACGTTCTGATACTTGAACTTGAACTTGATTACCTAAATGTTCAGAACCTCGTCACAATAAAAAATGCCATCGTAAAAGACGACAACCACCAAAGATTTGCTATTGAGTAGAAGTTATGATGGTCAGTGACAGTGAAGACTCTTTCTGTGTTATTAGTGTCCTAAAGAGGGAGAGATAGAGACATAGGAAGCTAGATTTGCAGTGACATTTCAAAGAGCTCCGAAAGCTTTACTGGTCTTATTTCACCTCGGTGGACGCATTTGTTCTCTCTCTACTTCTTCCTGTAATTGCAACGTAAGCTGTCCACTTTAACAAATGCATACCCCAGAGTTCCACAGGTACTGTGCACATGTGCATTAATATTTACTGCATTCAGTGTCCCTTCTCAAGCCTCATCCAATATTTGCTATCTGAGCAACTCCCATACCTAAAGATGCAGCATGCAAGCCTGGTTTTGAGGCAAAATCTACAACAAGCTTAAACAGTTCGGAATGAAGAAATAAAGCTTAGAAGAACTCCTGGTCATGAAACTTTGTTGGCCATTCACTGGCTTCTGGCCATGTGAAATAACAATATTTGATAGCACTGATAGCACTGCTTAGTTATGCAAGAGCTTTGTGTGCTTGGAATAGCTTGCCAATAAGAGAAGACGAGAGTCTTTCAGCTTGTAGGATGGTGTTAGTAGTGTAGCACAGGTTTCGCTTTCTTCACATGCACCTAAAAGATTAAGTAACATAAGTAAATCATCCCTGCTTCCTGCTTTGTGCGCAAATCGTAACAGGAGCATTGCAGCCGGCAAATGTGGGTGGATAAAGGAACATGAGCCTCGAATGGATCTTTAAGAGTCACTCACACACACATACATTCTGATACCATTTTTAAATAGTATACAAACATGCCCTCATGTACTGTATATTTCCAATACGTGTATCTCTGCAAGGATTTCCTACATCCTTCTACGCAGGCAGAAAAGACAATTGCACAACTCTTTACCACAGTCTGTCAAATTCTTAATTCTGATTGGTGAGAACAGCAACTCTGCAAGGCAAACCACAGACTCGTATCAAATCACTGATTTATATTAAGCAGCAGGTTGGCGTAGTGGTTAGCGCTGTGGCCTCGCACCTGTGTGGAGTTGTGCTTGGTGGGTTTCCTCTGGTACTTTTGTTTCATCCCACGCAGATTAGGCTAGTTGATGTTTCCTACTTGTCTGTATGGTGTGAGTGAGTTTGCTTGTGTGCCCTGCAATGAACTGGCACCACATCCAGAGTGTACCTCGCCACGTGCCACAAGTTCCCTGGGATAGGCTTGTGACTAAGAGTGGACATTTGCAACTGCACTCACCCTGGACAATTATGGACATTTATGGATATTGAACATCTGCATTCATGCACATTTGTACTCATGCTGGACATTTCTATTTAAATTCTATTTCAGTTTCCACAACTAAAGTTTTCTATATTTTATATATTTGCACAGCAAAATGTTTCTATATCTGTACAACTAAGTTTTTCTTATATTTTATATTTTGTTCTTATCTTCAATAGCTATATTTTCTATAGTTTTTCTATATTTTATTCCATATTTATTTCTTATTGATAATTTTTTTAAGGTCATATAAGCATATCGTACTGTGTATGTGACAAATAAAATTTTAATTTGATTTGAATTGAATTTGATTTATATTAATGCACTGTCCTAATACATTATCATTATCATATTTATGGTAACAAAAAGACTTAGTAGATGCTTTAAATAACCAAATATTTCCAAATAAAAGTTTAGCACCCTCAATAGAAGTTTAAATAATAAAGAAATATGAAACTATAAACAATTTATTTAGACAAGTGAGTTAAAATCTATGTGGAAAATAGCCGAAGACATACCGAACCTTCACTTGTGCATTTCTTATACGTTTCACTTTGATATGTATGAACTGATCGGCCACCTTTTTGAAACACCTACAGTATGAAGTTATATCAATTAGGGGCACTAAACAGAAAAGCCCATTTCCTCTCTGCTCAAATCTCTATCTCATAGCCCCATCAACAGCCATGCTGGATTTAGTTTCCCACCAGGGGTGCTAAATTTGAAAGTGGTCCATTGTTGATATGAAATTTTTTTATGAGATGTTTATGTAGCACATTTGGAGTCTCCAGTGTCCGTGCTTTGTTCCACTGAGAGAAGGTCTTCAGGATGGAAGGCTTTGTGTTTTCTCTGAAATTTGGAAACTTGCAATTTGTTTGTGTAAACTAACATAAAAGAAAAATGTACAAGAAATGAATCACTTGCTATTAGGGGTAATTAATCAACTTCAGCGTGGAAATAGTTGCTCTGCTTCATGTCGAGTCATATCATGCCACCCTGTTGGTGATTATTTCCATATGACAGCATTCTTAGTATTTGACTCCTGACCTATCAGAAACAGAAGATTGCAACATTAATGCTGACAGAATGATGTTCCACTGTAGACACAGAGTATGCAAATTTTTGGGGGGGCATCCGAGTGGTGCAGTGGTAAAGTGCTTGCGGTTCGGAAGACACACGTGAGTCTTCAGTAACTCTCCATGACTTGTAGTAGTAGCCTTGATGGGGGACGGGTGGGAATTAGATACAAGTAAAACATATATATACGTATATATTGTGTTATTTATTTTTACTGCAGCTGTGAATAATAGGTCGATTTTGATTCAATTGATTTACAGTCTGTTTTATTTCAAGCAGCTTTCTCACAGGTTTTGAATAATTACAAAAACTAAAAAAAAATATGGACCTTATTACAGGTAAGGCCCATAGTCAGGAATTCATGTAAAGTTTGGCAATAATTTAAATATTTGTGGGGAGGTTTTGGCTTGTTTTTAAACTTTTGAGGTGCTAAATAGATATTGTCAACCTTCCTCTAAATGGTATGCATTCATCCATCTAGGAAACTCTGTAGTCCAACTAGGGATGGTGGAAGCCAATGGTGACCATTGTATTTATTCCCATTTGTACAACCATGGTAGGACACTGGTCAACATCCAAACGTGCATTCACGCACTATGGGCAATTTGGAAACACCAATTAGCCTCCTCTTTGGGAGGAAACCAGAGAACCAAGAGGAAACCCACCATCACCCAACCTGGGAATCGAACCCTAGGCCTGGAGGTGCAAGGCGACAGTGCTAACCACTAAACCGCCATGCCACCCTAAACGGTCTCGTTCGTGACATTTGTGGTTCGCCTCATGATTGCATTGTAATCACAATTCATGTATAAATAATTACAGTATGTAATTATCCAATCATCATAAGCCAAACACCCTAAACTCGAAAGAAGACATAATTTCACAAAACACGCATTTGTGTAAGATGTAAAAAAAATAAAAATAAAAAAAAATCTGCAAGAACTGTGCAGTACTAACCATTCAATCGATCAACAGTCAACCTGAGAAAATCAAAACCACTCTTACTGTTAAAAGTGACACGAATACAGTGACAACTGGTCATTATATTAGAGGAGAAAGCTAAATCAATAGTCATCAATATTTTATTTTATAGCTAATTTAAGTTCAGCAATGCATTACATCATGGGTATTGTTAATGATGTAATAAGAATGATGGGGCAGGTTAATAGACATTCACTTAAAGACAGATAGGCAGCTTCATTCATGATTTATAATTATAATGATTTACTGGGTTTGTGTTGGTTTTAACATGGAACAACATAGTAAAATGAAACGCATTAAATAACCCTTTCATTTCATCTAAAAGGCATTAAATCTTCAGTTCAATTTACTTGTAGCCCTGAAGGACATTTTTGACTAGAAAGATATCAGGTCCAGCCCCGCTTCTTCATAAAACAGGATGAGTATTTTTTTCCTTACAGTCACTGGTGCTACTATTGCATTTGGTTCTACAAAAAAAAACAAAATAAATCCTAAATCTGCTTTAAGACCTTTGTTAACATGAAATAATCTGATGTGGAGGCCAAAAAGTTAAACCATGCATTGAAGTATTTTCGTTTGAAAGGCTTAGACAGCCAGCCGCCCGTTCGCCCAAGCAATATTATTTCCATTGTAGGAGTTTCTAATGGTATTTTCCAAAGGAAATTGCTTGTACCCCAGAGAGGCAAGTAGTACAATTTTATCTGATTAATGTCATTATTTATGTCTCCGTAGAGCTTCAGTGACAAACCAAAAGGCCAAAGCATCCTTCTCTCACAGTGTCGAATTTAGTCACCCAATGGATAGGAATATCCCCATGGAGTTGGAGGGTAATCCTATACTCATCTCATCTAATTACTACCCCCACCTTCGTCTCTCTCTCTCTCTCTCTCGCTCTCTCATTAGGTTAGAGGACAGACGATGTGGTTTAGGTAGGGGGGCCAAGCGTCTCTCACTTTGGCTCTGCGACTCAGTGATTGCACTCTAAGGCCTAAACAGCTTCATCATTTCCTGATGGGTTTCCTGTAGAGAGCTGAGGAACAGATGGCGGATAATGAAAAAGGATTCACTTTCCTTGAGTGATCTCTCTCTCTTCTCTTTTTTATACTGTTTGCTTTACCTGTAATCTCCAGATGTCTCTGTCTCATGAATCATTTCCCTTTAACTTTCTTCTTTTCCCCAATTCTCCACCAATATCTTCTAATCTTGAGATTTTTCACCTGGAATACCTGTCCAGTCCAGGGGTTGAATATACTATAACTTAGAACATTTTTAAAATCTTGTTTCAGAAACAGTCATAATCAATCTACCAAAAAGGTCAACAGTTTAGCAACTCCAGTTTTCTAAACGTGGACCATCACTGCTTCTGAATTAGATGCTGGATTGCAATCACATAAGGTTAGGTTCCATGTATCCATCTAGGAACATGACTAGGTACTGTGGTGGCCAATGGTGACCGTTGTATTTATTCCCATTTTTCACGACCAAATGGTGGTTGGACCAAATCTGAATGTGAAACCGGAGTACCCGGTGAAAACCCACCAAGCACAGGGAAAACATGAAAACTATGTGCACACCAGTGGCGGCTGCTAGCTTTTGAAACAGGGGAAGCTCATATTAGGCCTTCATCATAAAATTCATTATGTTATTT
>JAQMYL010000004.1:8837320-8857363 GCA_030014365.1 Clarias pachynema | reverse complement strand
GCGCACTTTTATTAAAACCAATATAAATACGACAGTGCATATATGAGCATTTATTTTCTGACATAGTAGAGGAAGCGAAGCTTCCCTTGTAGTCGTAGAGCAGCCGCCACTGGTGCACACATGGAGTACAAACACAAACCCTGGAGGTGCAAGCCGGCAGTGCTAACCACTAAGCCACCGTGCCTCCAAGGTTACTTAATACATTTCAGACTTTCAGGTAGTTTACTTAAAAAATGCAAAGGTCTTCAAAACAGAGAAGTTTTAGACGGATAAGGTCGTCTTTCAAATGCCATAAATTAAGTACAACAGAAAAATGTTTGCCATATTGCAAGTTTAAATTCAAGCAATCAACCCCACTATCAGACTCTTTCACAACCAAATATGTACGTCATACACATGGAAGAGCAGTATTCCTTCTGAATATTCATGTGTATTATAGGAAGCATTTGATACCTATGGTATTAGCTATCCAGTATTGGGGAGCGCTAGCTAGCAGCAGGAGAAAATGATATTCAAATCCTATTAACCAAAAAAAAAAATGATCAGATGATCTTTTCCAGAGCGACAACAAAAATAAGTTATCAACAACTTATCATCATATTTATAGCTAATTATGGTCATTATAGCTAATTATGGTCTTAATAGCTGTGATAATTAAAACAGGTAACTGTTTTTTAACAGTCATGTTAAATGCTTGATCAGACCCTCTTTATAATTTATGTAGCTGGACCATCAGAAGAGTTTAGTTGAATACTCTGGTGCTCTAGTCCTTGCTTTTCTTTTTGTAATATGCCAGATATGCCAAGGTTTCACAGATAAAGAATTCTGTTTGCTGACATGTAAGTCTTATTCAAAGCCCTTGAAACAATTTCTTTCTTAACAGCACTTTGAAACTCAGAAAACCTTTCTTCCACAAGGTACATGAAGAACCAAAAAAATTTTTTTAACTAAATGTATTAGTTGATTTTTGTAAAGCTATTACACCATGTTTTTACTTAATTTTCAAGAAACCTCTGTCTGCTTCTTCAAACATTTAATGGTGCCTTTTAATCTACCAATTTTAGAAATGAATGCAAAGTAATGGTTAAAGTCCCATCCTTTTTGAATAAAAAAAAACAAACCTCATTTTCAAGCCCTTTCCTTAAGCACTCTCTTTTTCCATTTCACCTCTTTCTCCTTTTTTTCACTCTAATTCTCTCTCATGGGAATCTAATGTGTTTGTAAGAACAAAATGAATTTCCTCTGGGAATGGAAAAAAAAGTGAAGGGGTGACAAGTAGATTATAGTCAGCAGATTTTATGCGAAGATATGCTGTGTGTTAGGATAATAATGGAGAATAGAATTCTGCCATGGACCCACTTTATATATATATATATATACACTTTTTTCAATTGCCATCCATTTCCAAGCAAGCAATGACAAGTCTGACAGAAAGTTACCTCTCTAAGACACAATTAGCAAAACAGTAACTGGTCAATACAAATTGTATGAAAGTCGCTCTGGATAAGGGCGTCTGCCAAATGTCTAAATGTAAATGTACAAATTTGTGCTTTTCCACTGATACACACTGCACTATGACCATATCTAGGATGGTTTTTGAATTGCTCTGCCAAACATTGGCAGTGGCCTTGTGAGAAAGAAAGCAGGCCTTTGCTGATCAGACAAAACCCAGACAGCTTGTGCTGCACACAGGTTTGTAACATTCACAACTCACAAAGACGCCTCTTCATCAACCACTGAGTTACATAACAGGGCACATACGTGCATGTAAAAGCTTCTATGTGCCTGTTGTACAGAGGCCATTTTGTGCTGTCACATGCAGATTCACCTTGGCAGCGAGAGCCTTAAAGCTCCACCCTAAAACGCATTAAAAATGTACATGTTGAAATATTTATGATGTGTTTACTGAGTCTGAATCTGTTGCTTGATGCTGTGTTTTTGTTATTTCTACCAGAAGACAGAGGATGTACCATGCTGATATCACAGGAGGACACGGTGCTGTTGGATCTTAGACAAAAAGTGATAAGCATCATGTTTATTTATGTGCTCTAAAATATAAAAGAGCAACTGCTTTTTTTCTTACACATCATTTTCCTGCACCATGGTAATTAAAAATACAATGTTGAGACATGAGAGTAAACCTTGAACTTAAAGTTCCAGAATGCAATGCTGTTGTATTACACACAGTTGCCCTGGGTTTCAACAGAAACTCTGCTAGTTATTGAGATAGTTAGGAGATGACAAACGCGATAGTGCTGATGGCAGGATAAGCATGAATGTTGAAGGTTTGAAGGCTTAACCTGTTCAAGCAGGATGAGATTTAGGCTAAAGAACTAAAGCACCAAAAAAAAACATAAAATGTTAGATAATAGATGTTATTAAAGATTACCAGTTGATTCTAAAGATTGGGTGGATATTTCCTTTAATGCTGGCAGCTTAGACAAATATTACATTGGTCATCTCTTGTGTAGAAAATATAAAGACGGTGTTTGCAACTTATTGGTTATATTTTCTGTTTACTATTGCTGAGTCATAAAAATATGAGTTTCGCCAATTGTAAGTGCCATCCTCATTACCGTTCAAGGTTCAGTTGCTGTTTACAAAAACCACTGAAAGTAAGGTTTTATAGTGAAAATAGACAAAAATATTGTGCTGGGATTGTCTCTACAAAAAAGGCAGAAAATATACAGAATGAGGAACATGCTAAATATCACCAATTATACTGAGCATCGTAGAAGGTAATTCATTTACACAAACCCAAATGCAAAGGCAGGGATTTATTTTCTGATAAATTTACTGGCAATTAAAGGTTTCCTTTTTTCTAACCATAGCTTTAATGCAACATAAATTATTTCATTTCCCATAGTGAGAGAAACCCAATGGCTTTAAAAAATGTCTGGGAGAAAATCTAACTTGTACAAATTTTCAATTACACCTGATGCTTTTCATCTCCTGGGGCAATGATGGTATACAAATGCGGATGTTTTCATGAAAAGAAATGTGTTTAGTAAAATGGCAGTGATAAAGTAATTACATTTCCTACACAATATCATAAAGTAGCTAAATTTGTCAGTGATTAGGGGTTAAAGATGGGTTTAATTACATCATCATACTTCCTGCTTATCATACATTTACAATGACCACAGAGTAAAATAAAATTACCTAACAACTCCACGCATTAGAGGCAATGGGTTTGCTGACTTGTCAATCTAATGAGACTAATTGGTGGGTGTGAGATTACATGATAGTTTTAATAGCTTTATACAGTGCACATAAAAGGTCTACACACCCATATTAAACCTGGTAGGTTTTGTGAGATAAAAAAAAATAGACCATGATAAATTATTCAGTTATTTATTGTGCTCTATCAGCCAAAATAATAATGTAAAAACAAGTAGAAATATTTTAAAGAAAAAAAAAAACTTACTATAACTTGGTTAAGCAAGTGTCCATATTCCTTAACTAAAACTAATACTATGTTAAAGCGTTTTGCTTGTAATATAGCAGTCAGTCTTTATGGCTAAGAGTCTACCAGTTTAGCACTTTATCTTGATTTGGCAATTTTATTCCACATTTCTTTCCAAAAAAATTGCTCCAGATCTATCAAATTGTGAGCAAGCTCTCCTTTGCACAGCCTTTTTAAGTCAATCCTGAGGTTGTTGATAGGATATAGATCTTGGCTTTCACTGAGCCAATCCAAAATACTGGGTTGTTATCCAGTATTTGGATTGTTATCATTCTGAAAGGTGATTTATTTTTTTCTTCACAGCTGTCAGGCTTTGTGCCAAAATGACTTGATACTTGGAGTTATCCATGATTCCATCTGTCTTGAGCCCCAGTCACAGCTGAAGAAAAGGATCCCCATTGAGCGATGTGGTCACCACCATGCTTCAGCATGGGTACGTTGCTCTTTGATTGATGAGCTTCATGATGTTCCATGGTACATGGTGTTTTGGAAATTATTCTGTAACCCTTTCCTGATCGATACTTTTCGACTGTGAGATCCCATACATGCTTTGCAAAACTCTGTAAAATGCTGGCTTCGGCAGTCAGCAGCTGATCTTTTTTTGTATGTTTGTTTGTTTTAAGGTAATCAGAATCCCTTCATCGATTACAAATGAATCATAATTACTTTTGAACATGATTTGGAATGCGATTGGATAATTCTGAGCACAATCACATGCTCCATTATAAAAGGGTGTGCACACCTGTGCAACCAAGTGTTCTCTTTGATTCCTGAAACTTTTTTTTTTACTTGAATTTTACTAGTTGCTATATGACATTAAAGGTTTAAAAACTGACACCATTTATCACTGTTATTCATTACACTTTCTGCATCATAAAATCCCACAAATTTAACTAGAAGTGTGTAAACAAATTTGGTTAAAAGAGTAAGCAACGATGGAGACCTAGAGATGAGATTTATGATCAATTACAATTGTGAACCCTTATTCCCAACCTGTTTAAAATGTTTTGTACATGATTGTTTGATGCTTTCCAGCAAAAACAGCAATGCAAACGCGCACATCTGGAGGGACCACATCTGGAGCTCTGATCACGAGACTGGATCAGAGCGCACAAAAACATAGAGACTAATTTTTCAGAAGAAAAAAACAAAACAGTTGATCGACAAATGATGTGTGCAGGATAAAAGCAGCAAAACTTCACTTGATGTTTACACACCCGACAGTTCAGTGTTCACTGGTGCGCGACAGTGGAGCAGGAATAACCCCAGCAAGCCCTTACCTTTCCGGATGAGGTCCTCTATGTCCTGGTCGAACCCGAGACGGTGGCATTTGCTCCACAGGCCCATGTTGGTGGAGTTATACTGGCGGCTGCACTCGTCGGCGGCGCTCATGGCGAACAGCTGCCGTCGGTTGCGCGTCACGAGCAGCTTTCCTTCCCAGCGGTCGAGGCGCGATCGGCTGGCGCGCAGCGGCAGGCTGTTGTTGGGGATGTAGATGAAACCCGGGTCCTTGCGGCGGCTCGAGAAGCTTCGGCACCGCTCGCGGTAGCGCCTGGCGTCCGTCTCGTACCAGTGGTCGGAGCACACGGCCACCGCCAGCATGCCTAGCGCGCACAGGGACAGCGAGAGACCGGCGTACAGCAGCAGCTTGCCGGCGGCCATGCTCCTCGCAGCTTCGTCGCGCGCGCGCTCCCTCTCTCTCTCAGCCGCCTTCAGCGCCACGGACAGCTTCGGTTGGCGTGCGCGCGCGAGTCCCCGCGCTCAGCTGTGTGCATCACCTCGCGCCGCGCAAAGCAACGCGATCTGACCGCGAGGCACGCGCACACGTGATAAATATCCCTGAATGGTTTTTTTTTTTTTTTAATCTCGTGTGGAAGAGGGGGGAAAAGACGCCTATAACCGGACCATCCGTAAACGGGGTGGTGGGGGAGGGGACATCCAGTACCTTTGAACAAAAAATAAATAAATAGATAAATAGATTATAAGACAAATCTCAACCATGCTTCCATGCAATGATATCTTATGCATGTGTGTGCAATAATTAATATGATATTAGCCTTACCTAAATGTCCTACAGTCTGTTTATCATTCTATTCTAAATGTCCAGAGAGCATGCCAAGACGAGCTCCAGAGCGAATGAATGGAACAGTGAATACAACCATTCGCATTTCTCTGTCCACTGAACAGTAAGAGAGTAAACACGGTCTGTCTCTATAAGTCGGAACTACTGTAGTAGCTACACTGAGGAATTTCTACAGTGAATTGCAATGCTCTATAGTTCAGCAGGTTTGCATGTATAAAATCTTAACCTAAACAAAAGGCTCTAGATTGTGAAAGTATTCCTGATCACAGAGCAATGTCGCTGTCCACACAAAGCATCCACGGGCCTTCATTTCTTAATCACTCAGGCGTTATACTCACCGTCTGATAATAATGATGCTGAAGCTGTACAGTCCTAAACCCAGGCCATGACGAGAAATCCTTATTGGTCTGTCGTCATTTCTGTGCAGCCTTTATTCTTCTTCACCTGTTATCCCAAAAGCCACCTGGGGGAAAAAAACTGTTAGAAATAGCCTAACGATGACAGGATTCACTGGGACGGTGCAGATTCGGTGAACGTGGCCTCATCGTTCTCCGTGCACGTCTCTGTCTCCAAATCCAGCGGTGATGTCATGCTGCCAGTCGGAGACGCTCATTGTTTATTAAAGCACCTTCTTAAAGGCGCAGCGCCACCTGCAGAGGCTTGAGTCAGCGATATGACGTCATGCAGGAGAACTTCCTTTTCCCTGCGACTCGGAGTTGATCAGGTGTGTCGGAAAACTCCAGATGGTATACTAATAAACAAACACAATGGTGATATTGCATTGCTGCTTGTCATTGGGGTCAAAAAAAAAAAAAGTTTTGTACTGTAGCAACTAAGAGAAAATGTTTCTCTTTTATAAGAAATAGGGCCAAGAAGATCCAAGCATATTTTTATATGTCACATAAGAAAAGAAGTCTGTGGGTGCTCCTTAATATGTACTGTATCAGCAGTTACTACTGTATAAAGCTGTGCTGAGCAGAAAGGTACTGTATATCGAATCTTTCCGGTTGGCGTGCACATGTGAATCTGCATGCTCAGCTGTGTGCATCAATTCACAACACAGTCTGACCTTGAGACATACTGGAACATAATAAATATCCACCTGTGCCTCAAAGGACAGCTAAAAATGGACCTTGTGTTAAATGTGTGGTGGGGAGGAGACATCCCATACCTTTGAAGAAGAAAACAAGATTACTTACACATGAAGTGTTTCAAAGATTGACACTGTTGCCTCGCACCTCCAGGGTTGTGGGTTTGAACCGCACTTTTGGTCCGTATTTCTGGAGTTTGCCTGTTCTCACCATACTTGATGGTTCCCTACGGGTTCTTCCGTTTCCTCCAGTGGTACAAAGATATGTGGTCTAGGCTAATTGGAATTCTTAACTAGCCATTTTGTATGATTGGGAGTGTGTGCTTGTGCCCTGTAATTGGTTGGCACCAATATTCAGGGTGTCGCCTGCTTTGTGCCCTGAGCTCTGTGGGGTGGGCTCCTGGCCCATTGCAACTGTTCACAGGATAAACAGTATGGAAAAAGAATATATAATATAATTGCAACCCTTGCACAAGAGACTTCAATGCATTATTCCAACAATGAAAAATTTTTTGTTGTCATAAAGTCATCTACAAAGCTATTTGCTCTGTAGCTTCATCTATTCACAAACCTGTATAAATACTTATTTTACTTACCAACATTTAAGTAATGTTTTAATTGACAGATATGAACCAATGTTTTATCATTGTTACTTGCCTTTCCATATTTCCATTATGCACTAATAGAGGCCCATTGGGGAAGGAATCATGCTGCCTCATGCTTCCTGTCTATATATGCTTTCAGTGGAGAAGGAGCAGCATACAATATGGTTATAGAATTGGTCTAATTTATTGGTCTAATTTAAGTATTTTATTGTGGAAAGAGCTGACTTTTAGCAAATCACTGGAATCTAATCACATAGAATCTAATTTTGCATCTGAAACCAAGTGACTTCTCTGTATACTGGATCATGGACACAGGAACCCATCTTGCCAACATTAATTTTTTTTTCAACATCATGACCATTTTGGTGTTGATGTAATATCAGTAAGTTTAAGGCCAGGGAGCTTTAAAAAGCCTCAAAATTTGAGAAAATTTCAGAAACATCCCATCATGACCTGTTCTATTTATTTATTATTTTTTCTGTTTTTTTTGTGCAGCATTTGCCCTATCAATCAATACACCATGAGGTGATACTGTACCATAGTTATTTTATGTTGGCTTGCTTTGTCCTGTGTATGCAACATATGTTTATTAGACATGGTGATATGATACAACTCCAGTGATCCATTGCCCTAATCTGTCTGTTATAGAGACCCATTGTACTGTCCAGAGTATATTGCTGAATAATTTATGAGAGTAGTAGCCATCTGTCAGATACTGAAATAGTGAGGCTGTGAACCACCAGAGTGGATTTCTTCCCTTCTATAGCCTACAAGACTGTATGTAGCGTGTTCTCTCTACGCCTTCAAAATGGAAAAAAATTCTATTGTGATTTTTTGTATTCTGTCAAATACACTTACTAGCAGTGTTGGGGGATGTTACTTTTTAAAGTAACTAATTACATTACAAAATTACTGTCTTTAAAAAGTAATACACCCAAGACTGCTTACTGGCCACTTTAACATGAGCAGCATCTAAGTGGCATTTTGCTTATTTCCAATAAGACTGATCTCCTCATCCTTTCATTAATCTTCTACTGCCCAGTAACAATGATCCTGCATCCATTGTAGCCTCAGTTTCCTGTTCTCGTCTGACAGGAGTCAAACCTGACATGGTCTACTACTGTTGTAGCAACATGTTGCATATTCTGAGATACTTTCCTTCTCCCCATGACTGTAGTGAGTCATTTGACTTACAGTAGCATAGCCTTCCTGTCAGCCTGTCAGTAACCTAGTGGTATGGATGTTCCTATTAAAATGTCCAGTATGTATTTCCTGGTTCAGTCATAAATCATCTGCAAGTTTGTAAAACATCTTAGATTTGCTTAAACATCATTTAATCTAATTTCACATTTGATAAAAATGTTAGGAAAATCATAAGTCCAGACAACCAGCAATTTAAGTGATGTTACTTTCTCCTCTAAAACTGACACATTTTCTTTAGGCTTTTATTATGGATTATATTAACAATATTGGGTAACAGTAGAGGCTGAGGAAGAGCCTAAGGGTGGACACTAGTGTGAGTGAGGGCTAGAAAACCTAAACCGAACCATGGAATGTAGAAATGATTCAATAATCATTATTATTTCTATTAACCATTAAATAACTTTTTCAGGCTTTATTTTTTATATATATATATATATATATATTGAAGTTAAAACATGTAATTCCATATCAATATATTCCATAATTGTAGCTAAAAACAGGTAATTTAGTAACTGCATGTAAAATAAAAATGTTATTAATAGTTAGCTTAGCCATTTATCTTAGTTAACTGGCTCAGCTACTTTAATCATCAAGTTGTAGTTACCTAAGATTAAATAATTTATCTAGCATATCTTGTTGTTACCTGTGTAACATATAAATTACTTTATAAATTAAATAACTAACATATAAATTACTTAAATGATGGACAGTGAAAAAGTGAAGCATTTTGGGAAAAGCATGCTGTCTTTACATGATTATGTTTCAAAATGGTTTACAAAGTTGTATAACTTAAAAACAGCATGAGCAAGTTTTGTGACAATGCACTAAGCATACATCAACAAAGCAATATACAGTATTTACATCATAGACTTGCACTGCACATAATCTGAAGCATTGAATCAATCATAAATGTGCTTTCAACCCAACCCAAGAGGGAAAGAGGTTCCAGCGCATGTAATCAACATTATATGAACAGTTTGACGGCAAAATCATATAATTACATTTTTCCAACTTTGAGAAAATGACACATTTTCAAATTAAGGAAGAGGTATTGCAAACTTATATAGATAATGTAATGCAATTTCCTTTCAAAGTTTTATTCATACAAGTGTGAATTCTATCTTATTTTGCAAAATGCTATAACTCCATCTCTCACAGTATTCTCATAATGGAAATTTCGGCCATGTGTTGCGTTTCGTTGTGCATGAAACTTTTTTAATTTTAACGATTGTTGAAGATCCTGAGAAACATTTAAACTAATACCAAAAATTTCAGTTTAAAGCATCATCAGCATGCTCCTCTACTAGTTTTACTTTCACTTATGTAGCTTATAACAGCTCCTATCATACTACAGGTATACACCATATAAGTTCTGTTCAGATATTGTTCTAATGCATATACAGTATGTTTGTTGTCCCGTCAGGTTATAAAAGAATTCATAATAGAAATCAAGACAAGGCAGACAGATCCAGACATGGCAAATGTAACAGCTTCTCACACACAACACATGACTCTTGTACATGAAGTGTTTGTGCATCTCCTGAGTGTGGTAACATTACTTCTTCGCTTAACATTTGAAGTGGAGGAGGAAGCAGGAGCAAGAGGAACAAAAGTGAAGTATTCATTTACTGTAGAAGTAAAATAAATGTTACACTAGAATTTGCAAACAAAATGTCCTATTTCACAGAACATATAGCAGAAGTTCATTAATGCTGGGGTAACTACAATGGCAGTAGCACAGGGTGAAGGTCTTTATCTTGGCTTCAACATTCTCCAAAAATCCATTGAACACATTTTATTCACTCACGGCAGGTGCTGTTTAGTACACAGCAGGCATTTTTGCTTAATCGATCACGTGACAGAAGTGACACAACTGGCTTTTCACCATGCATCATATTTTGCTGTGTAAAGTGGTTTGTCATGGTTTGCCTAAAAGGTGAAAGTTTATAGCTTGTGTTAAAGACAAACTCGTGTGCCAGAAATTGCTAAAACGAGTCCAGAAAATTAAGTTTACCATATTTTGCTGTCAGACTGTTCGTATGCAAAACATAGGACATACTGTAGATAAGTGCACTTTCTGAATCATTGGGCAGTTTGTCATATCCAATAGATTAGGCATGTTTTTCACTGTAATGAAATTCTTAATTTCTCTCAAGGCCAGATTCTCTTTTAATTAGACGGTTAACTAGTTGAGTTGATTCTTTGCTGTAACTCAGCTCTGATTTCTCATTAGGATGATGTTGCTGGAAAATTCTGAGTGAAAAAAGATGCTCTTGCTCTTTTGGTTTTAGGAGCTTACAGCAAAACCATTCCCTTTTTCTCTTATTGAACCGAATACCATTGTAACTGCAAGGTCCTTGTAACATTGTAAGTCGCAACGTCCTTCTGAGACATAACCTTCTTCCAGCAATAACAAAAATACAACATCAACCACAAAATTAGCACCAGAATCACTAAATCACATCACAACCATTTTAATATACACATATTTAACTTGTTTCAGGGTGGATTTCTCCTGTCACTAATAATACATCAAAATCAAAATCCCACCAATGAAGAAAGACCTTGCATCATTGATTAGCAACTAGCTGGATGCGATTAAACTGCTTTTGCTAAATTAATGTGTTGTCATGTTCAGTTTTTATCCTCTCATGAGCCTATTTGAACTTGGTTTAAAACACCCTGGCACTGTTTAAGCACTGCTTATGTTCTCCCTTTGCTGTTTCACCTCAAGGAGATTTGGAGAAAAACCTTCTGCATCAGTATGACACAGCATCTACTGTGTCTGGAAAACTAAAATACGTTTCTTTTTCCCCCCACAGCACTTGGCAAAGCAGTCATAGATTTAATGTGCCATTATAATAATCTCTGCCCTGAGGGTGCAGATAGAAGTAGGTATAATAGCTTTTCCTGCTCACAGTTCCTCACTTTAAAACTGAATTTTAACTATGCAACTGTAATTTTCTCGACGATGGTATGAATGGCATCTTGACAGCAGAATTTTAATTATTTTTCTTTTTGAAGCACTTTAGAATGCCAGACAATGTAATCTGAAAATGCAGTAGATACAACCAGAGCAATTTGTCTTGCACTGCGTGAAAGCGCCTTATCTTGAATGCAGGCTCTTTTTTTTTTTCATTTTGTTGTCCCCAGAATTGTGTTAATAGATACATTCAGTGTGAGAGAAGGAAAAACGTGATGCTCATACCAATGTTAAGAGCCATCTATCAAAATATTTATTTAATGCCAATCTTCTTCCTATGAGCAGATCTCCATCTAGTGGACAAATTAATACATGACAAGTCTCTCAGTATCAACTTAAAATATAGTCAAGCTCTGATGCTTTAAATAAATAAATAAAAAAGGCTTTACTTAGCTAGCAAATTTTTTGTTTACTTTGTATGTTTGTATAGAAATAATGTGTGTGTGTGTGTGTGTGGGGGGGGGGGGGGTTTTTATTTGCAAATTTATTTTTTTTTGGTTTTATAAATATGATTTAATTACTTCAAAAATTTGAATTCTTACCCTTATTTTTTCAATTTGATTTCTTTTGTATTGCTGAATGTTGCACTATACACTTTAAACCTTTGTGTGTGTGTGTGTGTGTGTATAGAAATTGAAGGATAAGAAATTTGCAACAAACAAAGAATATTTTCCTCCTGACACCTGTGTGAGCAAAGATGATCACACATAGCACATTAATATTAATGTTTGATGCTGTGTTAATATTTGATAAGCTTTGTTTTCAATGTGGTGATAGCCATATGCTGATTTTGGCACAGCTAACAGTTGCTTCTAACCATGTTGGATCTTTTTTTCAAAGCGGAACCATCAGAAACAACCTGTTTCCACACGGAGGCAAAATAAAAACGCGCACTACACGGCGTAGTTGCGATATATATATATATATATATATAAAAATAAAAACTAAAAACTCGCCACATTTATTTCTAATGTAAGAAATAGGACGGCAATTTTTCACTTTTAAATTTGAAATTCAGTAAACGTCCACAAAGTCGCTTGCATTCACCATGAACGCAAACAATTTTTAAATTTAAATCTTGTTAGCTAACTTTAATAACTTATCTATTTTTTTATTTTATTTTATTTTTAATTTTTTTTACTATTTGTCAACTATATCCTTGGTTCAAAACAACATAAGCTGAAATATCGTCGACAACATTGTAAATGTGAATATTATGAGCGGTAATTGTGAAATAAGGCAAAACGCGGAAGTTTGATCACATGTCGACCAATCAGATGCGCTGGCTAGCGCACGCGCAGTTACCATATCACGCGACAGATGCTTATAGCCTAGCGATAACGATTAGCTACTTAGCACATAATTCGTTTATTTAAGCGCATATATATATATATAGTCACATAATACTATGTCTCATTCGTAAACGTTTATTATCAGTTGTTTGGATTTGTATCTCGGAGTACATTTTGGAGATTTATTAAGCGGTAAGTCATTCTGTCTTTGGTCGCGTGAATGACCCTGAAACCTTGGGTTAAATCCGAAATGCCTCCTGATTGGACACAAAGTGCACGAGGCAGAACCTCTCAGCAGTTCAATTATACCCCATGTAGGGTGCAGGTATAGGGAGTGACGAGGTATTTGGAATTCAGCCGGTGTCATTATATGATCCTGCGAGATGGTAGATGAATAATTAGCCCTTTGCCAAGCTTGTGGTCATGTATTATCATGGTTTTATATATTTCTTGGCGTCACGTTAAATCAGTTCATACTGCTGTTAATATATGTATTTTTTGTTTCAACTTGAGACTATTTAAATTGTGAAAAACACTCAAACAATTGGATTTCACTTTGCCAATGTTAAGCTTAAAATCGAAATTTAAAAACGAGTTTCAGAGATTTTTGTGCCCTTCCTTTAGTGGTTTAAGTGGTTTAATATATGATAATTACTAAAAATTTATATTACTAAATACTGTAGCATTTCGGAAATACTGCTTATAATTTCACTCATCGCTCAGTGACTCATCCTGTACCAGTCTTGTGTTCATCCAATCACATTTACAAAAAGGAAGCGTGTGCCTTTTTGCATTAGCTACCATGAGAAAATGTTGCCTTGCACCTCCAGGGTCTGAGTTTGCATGTTCCTCCTGGAATCTCCTCAGATCAGCCCCTGAAGCAGATCGGGTTAAGAGCCTTGCTCTAGGGCTCAACAGTGGCAGTTTGAACCCCAGATCTTCCAATCAGTAGCCCAAAGCCTTAACCATTTGAGCCGCCACTGACCCCAAAGCTCTATATTGCTATCGCTTGAAAGGAAGAAGCCCCACTCTTAAAAAGAAAAAAAGAAAGAAAGAAAAAAGCTAGACTGAAGTTTGCAGGTGATTTAAAGCCTGTTGTTGGAGTGTTCTCTGGTCAGATGAAACAGTAACATAACCATCCCAGCTGTGAAGCATGGGACTGGTAGCACTATATATCCCAGGTATATAACCGGGATATATAATGCCTCTAAGCAGTCTTCTAAAATTGCAATGTAATGTCTTAAAGGCAACAAAGTGAAAGTATCGGAGTGGTCATCACAAATCCCTGCCCTGAATTCCATATAAATCAATCCTGACTGAGTGATACCAGTTCTGTCAGGTGGAAAGTGCAAACAATTCAGCAGAGTATTATAAAAAGCTTGTGCTGTGTCTCTCATGAGTTATTGGCTGTTGATTAAATCAGTTGAGGATTGCAGCTGTGAATCTATCTTCCTGTTTTTAAAAGTAAACCGGTAAAAATATGGAAACGGATCATTTCATGGACAGTTAGCAGCAGTAACAACCAAAGAATGACAGGATTGTCCATCTGTAATAATCATTTTGTTGTGGGGGAGTCATTTTATTCTTTTTTTTTTTAACACTTAAGCTTGAAATGTTGCACAGTTACAACTACACAACTTTTCTCCCCTTTAGGTAGGCATGGCGAATTTGTCAAGTTATGCTGTGCGTATGGCTCGCCTGAGTGCCCGCATCTTTGGTGACGTGGTGCGGCCTACAGACACTAAATCCATGAAGGTGGTACAGCTGTTCAAAGAGCCTTCTCTGGCACAGAGGAAAGAAGTGTATGATTGGTACCCTCAGCACAAGATCTACTATTCCATGACGCAGAGACTCAGATTCTTGGGCCTCTTCAGGTAGGTTGTGTTCTGTAAACACTGTTCGCTGGTCTAGGTAACCGTGTATTCATATGCATATGCTTTCTTTTTTTGTCACCTGCAGAGACGAGCACCAGGATTTTAAGGAGGAGATGCGGCGTCTTAGGAAGCTGCGTGGAAAAGGAAAGCCCAAAAAAGGAGAAGGAAAGCGAGCCATGAAGAAAAAGTAGGCAGGAAGATGCTTTGTATAAGGGCCACGTTTCAGGAGTCTTGAAGAATCCCTGCATATTTCAGAGGACGTTCATGTGCTTGGGTGTTAAGACTGTCCCGTTCTGCTGCTACAGAGTGATGCGAATCCTCAGCATGCAGTGGAGAAAATTCAAGTTATCCGCTTGAGTGTGACTCATTTTGCTGTAGATTAAAATATTCATTTTGATAGAAGTCTGTGTTGAATGGTTCATTACGTACTGTATATTTCCTCAGTTTCACTCACATTCATTACAGCAATCCAGAACTTGTCAGTTACAGGTTGCCAGGTTGGGTAGTTATTGGGAAATATTTGTTCATCTTTAGTAAATACTTCCTCATCAGGGTTGCAGTTGATCCTCAAATCAGTTTTATTTAGTTCGTGTTATTTGCACTCAATATGCAGTGGCAAAGAAAAGCCACCCTGATGTGGCACGAGAAATAAATATTAAGAGAAAAGAAGCCATCATCATCTGGTTGGCAATGGATATAAAAGAAATTACAGTATTTGATATACTGTATGTTAAATGTGCTAGTTGCTTTAAGAGTATGAGCATAATCAGAGTTTTAAGTCTGTCTTATCAAACTGAAGGTATTAACTGTTCTTTAATTGCGATTTCAAGGTGAACCATTCTTAGCATCTGGAGTTTTAGGGTATTCAAGGAAGAACACCTACAGCCATCTTTAAGGCATCTTTTACCATCCGTGGTAATCTCAAGGTGAGCTTTAAGATGTCCATGCAGTACCTTCTGAAACGCTATATTCTGGGGCTGTGAGGTGACAGCACTATTTATGGAGTAATGCCAGACAATGAAACAAGCAAACAGGGCTGCAGCCATGGATTTTAATGCAGTTATATCATGATTAGATAGTAGACAACAGACACTGCAGCACTACTACAATCAGACAGCAGGTGCAGAATGCGCAGAACGTTTGGAGGTTGGCAGGGAGTCGCTATGATCTGGAGCGGCTAAGTATCTGGATTGCGTTCAGAAAGAAACTGAAGAAACTATTCTTATGCCTTAATAGTGTCCCTCATTTTGATGAGTTCACAGCCAATAATGATCTGAGACAAGTGGACCATTTGCTGCAGTCTGGTCTTGGAGATACAATAGAAGGAGTGGATGGCTTCCAGACTGTGGTAATGAAAAAATTCTTTATGAAGGCTAAGTAGAATCTTTTTTTTTTAGAATGGGTTGAGATACTGAGCCTTCTGAAATGGGGTTGGAACAACAGCCTTCCTTTGGCGTGGTGGTTACGTTGTTGACCCATTTTCACATGATGCTGGATACCAGGAATCTGGAAGACTGATGCTTGTGGATATCGATAAGCATTGCGGACATTTTAGCAGCATTGCTGTATGTTCACATCGCTGTTATGAGCACACCATGGCTTTATGTCTCTAGGTATTGTTTAAGAGGAAATCCATTATACTTGTCATCTGCATATACACCCATCTGAACTCTTTATTCGGAACACGATACTAATACTGGATAGTTAATAAACGGGGCCGAAGTGTACCTAGAAAACGTTCCTTAAACCAGTACACCACTTCTACCATCTTGGACTGTTGACACAAGCAGGTTAGGTCCAAGAATTCATGCTGCTGACACCAAATTCAGACCTTAACTTCTGTGTGCCTCAGCAGAAATTGAGTTCTTTTTCCTGGCTTCAACTGTCTGGTCTTGGTGCACCAATGACCACTGTAGCCTCAGCTTTCTTGGCTGACTTCTACCGTTGTAGCCCAGTCCTCCTCAAGGTTCAACATGTGAATTCTGAGACGCTTTTCTGCTCACCACAATTATACAGTGTGATTATCGGAGTGATTGTAGCCTTTCTGTCAGCTTGGACCAGTCTGACCATCCTCTGTTGACTAGTCTAGCCATGACCTCTGTTGGCTGTTCTCTGTTGATTCTTTGTCGCTCATCAAGGCATTTTTCTTTGCAGTGCTCACTGGAGGATATTTATTTATTATTATAATTATTTTAAACATTTTTATTGCATAATTCTTTGTAAAGTCTAGACTGTAAAGACTGTTGCTTGACGGTGCTTGAATTCCCAGTAGATCAGCAGTTATAAAAATACTCAAACCAGCCTGTCTGGCACCAGCAATCAGGTCAGGGTCAAAACCACTAAGATCACATTTTTCAATTCTGGTGGCTAATATGAAAATTACCTGATGCTGCTGACTTGTATCTGTGTATTTTTGTGCTACTGTGACATGATTGTCTGATTAGATAATTTTATAAATGAGTATTAATACAAGTTTTCCTATTGAAGTGTTCAGTGAGGGGATAATATCTTAAGTGTAGTTTTTGGTGCTTAAAATGCTGACTTAATTCCAGTCTTAACTTACTCAAAGCATTTACATTTGGAACTCTTTGCCTGTGTAAGAAACAGCACAATGTTCTCTTCTGGATAAACCACTGATTCAGTTGATCACAGACCTGTGATTTCTGTCTAACTGAAATTTAAGGTTAATCTGCAGAATATTTGGGGGCTGTGCACTTGCCAATGTTCTGACAGTTGGGTCAAACACAATACAGTACTCTGTAAAAGCATTATAACAATAAAAAAGTGCATTCACTTACAACATCTCTCACCATCCACCAACACCATCCACTGGTGCTAATAGGAAACTAATCAATGACTGGATGACATGATTCGCCTCAGCATAAAATTTTGATTTGATGGAAATCTGACAAACAAGTCACTTCCTGTTATGTTATATAATGGCTATAAATGTAAATATGAATAAATAAGACAGACAATGCAGCATTGCATGTTACTGAGTATTTCCTGTGTGAGAAATCATAAAACACACACGGACACTAGACTTCCAAATCTGCTAAATTCTATATATTATAGATTATCTATATAATATACAGTATATTATCAGGTAGCTTAGGCTCTAGGTTGTTGGTTTGGGGATCTGAGGATCCAGGTTTAAGCCCCGCTGTCGGTGGTTGTCACACCACATACTACCCAGCCACTGCATGCAGTGCCTGTCCCAAGACCGGGAAAAAAATGGGAGGGTGGCGTCAGGAAGGGCATCCAACATAAAAACCTGTGCCAAAAGTTGTGTGCGGATCAGATGGTCACAGGAAATTCAGCAACACCTCCTGTCCAACCAGATTAGTGAATTCAATATTCAAATAAAAATAATTGAATAACCACTGACTATTTTCTTTCTATTCACAAGAATATTCACAAGAAATTGGTATCATATCCGATGGCCTCTTTGATGTACATGAGATCGATTTTTGTCATTCTTTTAGTTTTCAAATGTTGACACTATACTTGTCACCTTAATACAACAGAAACACACATTTCACCTGCAGTAAGACAAGTCTCTCTCTTTTTCTCTTGAATCTCATTTCCATTAGATTTACTGTAGAAGAAGGAATCATGATGTTAATCATGTACTTGAGTATAAACATTTGGTCACTCGTTCAATGATCTTCAGTAACCACCAAACAGTAATTAAAAGGCACTCAAACATTGTTGTTGTTTTTTTTATCCAAAATAAATGGTCCCATGAAGTTACCTTATGATTACAAAAGCAAGTTCCCTTTCAGTTGTCGCATAACAAGTATAAGAATGTTGTGTTTTAAATTTCCCTGACCATTTTGGGAACAGCGCACACCAGAAAAAGGAAGAAAAAACTAATGAGAAACCTAATCTAAACATATAGAAAGTTAGGCTCATTAGCAGCAAACAAAGAACATTTCCCTAACGTTTCTGCCCATTTGGTCTGCCATGTCCTGGGCCATAGTTTCATATTATGTTACCACAAAGTACCATCTGATTCTCATTTGGTTATTCTTTCTTTTTTATATATATAAGAACTATTTTATAAAGTTCTGGGAACATTTTGTTTTTGTTTTGGTTACCAAAATAGAACATCTGGCTTTGTAAAAGAATTGCATTTTGGTTAACACAAATGAGCACCTTTTTTTCTTGATAGCAATTTCTCAATGTTCTATTGACATAAAATTTTTATTAAGAAGCCATAGTGCTGAGTTCCCTTTTGGGGAATTATTTTACAACATTCTGGAAATGTTCTGTTGTAGATTAAAAAAGCATCTGGGTCTCCTTTGTTTATTTTGTTGGCTTTGTTTTATTTTGGTTTTAAATATATATAGTAATAGTTCTGCGATGGATTGGCACCCTGTGTGTGGTGTGCCCTGCCTCGTGCCCTAAGTTTCCTGGTAATAGGCTCCAGTCCCCCCCGTGACCCTCTATACAGAATTAAGTGGTATAGATGATGGGTGAGTAGCACCAGTTGAAAATCTGGACACATCTTTTTATTCAATGTTTTTTTTTTTTATTACTTCTAATAAATTATTATTATTATTATTATTATTATTATTATTATTATCAAAATTAATATTGAGACATTGAAATTAGGCAGTCAACAAAAATGTGTTAAATAACCCAGAATATGTTTTATATTTTCGATTCGTCAAAGTAGTCAACTTTTACTTTGATGACAGTTTTGCATACTCTTGGCATTCTCTCAGTCAGCCTCATGACGTAGTCACCTGCAATGGTTTTCTAACAATCTTAAAGTTTCCAGAGGTGACGAGTGCTTGTTGGCTGCTTTTCCTTTCACTCTCTAGTCCAACTCATCCCAAACCATCTCAATTGGATTTAGACCAAGTTATTGTGGAGGCCAGATCATCTGATGCAGCACTCCATCACTCTCCTTCTTGGACATATACAGTCATGACCAAAATTGTTGGCACCCCTGAAATTTTCCAGAAAATCAAGTATTTCTTGAAAAGTATTGCATTAAACACGTTTTGCTATACACATGTTTATTCTCTTTGTGTGTATTGGAACAAAACAAATAAAAGGGAGGAAAAAAGCAAATTTGACATAATGTCACACAAAACTCTAAAAATGGACTGGACAAAATTATTGGCACTCTTAACTTAATATTTGGTTGCACACCCTTTGGAAAAAAAAATTGAAATCAGTCGCTTCCTATAACCATCAATAAGCTTCTTACATCTCTCACCTGGAATTTTGGACCAATTTTCCTTTGCAAACTGCTCCAGGTCTCTCATATTGGAAGGGCGCCTTTTCCCAACAGCAATTTTAAGATCTCTTCACAGGTGTTCAATAGGATTTAGATCTGGACTCATTGCTGGCCACTTCAGAACTCTCCAGCGCTTTGTTGCCATCCATTTCTGGGTGCTTTTTGAAGTATGTTTGGGGTCATTGTCCTGCTGGAA